>VDFB02266035.1:0-36011 GCA_007258455.2 Sequoia sempervirens
GAGTGAGAGAAAGATAAAGAGGGGAAAGACAAATAGAGATAGAGATAGGGAGTGATAAACAAGGAGTGTGTTTGTATGAGTGAGAGAGAGATATGGATAGAGATAAAGAGGTAGTAGATAGATATATATAAATAGATAGAGAGGGAGAGAAATAGAGAGAGGAAAGAGAAGTAGAAAGATATAGAAAGAGGGAGAGGGAGATAAAGCAAGATAAAGAGGGAGACACAAAGAGAGAGAGAGAGAGAGAGAGAGAGAGGTGGAACATATGTGTGTGCGATGATTTATTTATACTCTTTATATAGGAAAAGATTATTGGTTAAAAACTAAATTAATAATTATGTTGAAAAAGTTAGAAAGGAAAATATATAATGACAAATAATAAATAATAAATTAACATTTATTTGAAAAATCTTATATGTAATTTGCTTTTAAATTATTGAACATTATTAATAAATTAAAAGTTACGTTCACCCAAATGATAATAATGATATCATCTATAAATCTAGTTTGATACTAGATAAACTAAATGAAAATTCACACTTAATTTTTTTAGAATGATGAAATAGACACGGATGGATATGAAAATATTTCCAAGTATCCTACATTTTTTTCCCGAGCTGAATGGGAGGACCACTTTTGTGCTAGTCAAAATTCTCCTTCATCCTCTCAAGTAGCTTAAAACATGCATCAATTGCACCTTCTTTGAGAAACCTATCAATGAGCACAGTCCAAGTGAATTCATCAGAACTAAAACCGTTGATGATAATATCATAAAAAAATGTCTACCTCTCTTTCCTTTCCTTCTCTATGAAGACCGGTAAGCACTGAGCTGCATATAGATAGGCTAGGTTCAAATCCATTTTCAATCATTGATTCTAAAATCTTTAGAGCATATGTAGATATCCCTTGTTGGCAATACCCCATTGCAAGAGGCATATATTGGTCCATTGGGAACCGAGCCTCTTGGACCAATTTGATCTAGCTACCAAAACATCATAGGTACTAGTAGTAGGTTGGCAGTCCTTTTCTACCAAAATATCAATTCCTTTTGAGTCCATGGCAAGTGTCGGATGTTCTCTGCAGTGCTTTTTGCCACCTCCCTCATCCCAATCATAAACAAATGGTAGGTCAGATAATAATCAGGTTGGCAATAGTTCTTCTTCATTTTTCTTAGAACATCAAAAGCATGATTAATTTTGCCTAGTTGGATGTTAGTATCGGCGAGAGAGTTATATGTTGCTTATCTGGTTTCAGGCCTTTCTCGTCCATTTCTCCAAGAAGCAATTCTGCTTCTACTAACTTTCCTTTTCTGCAAAGGCCATAAATAAGGGCACTATATGTGTAGGCATCTGGTTCACACTTGTAATTTTCATTTCCTCAAAAAATTTAAGCATGAATGTTGTGTTGGCATCCTCTCTCAACCATGTGCTTCCTACAATTGCCCTCTTTCACAAAGAACTGTGATGAGCAGAGTGTAGGTATGAACTGTATGCTCGCATCCATTCTCCCCCATCTCAGCCAACATTTGAAAAGCCTCTTGTATTCTACCCACAGTGAAGAGACCATTTATAAGTTAAGTGACAGAATTGGGAGGCATTTTGTGAAAAACCCTAAATGCTTGATCCATGTTGCCATTCCTGTAGCGACCAAGGACGAAGGAGGTGTAAGTGAAGTGTTAGCATACCAGCCTTCGTGAAGAAATAAAAATATTGTGAGAGGCAATAATGATCACATTAAGCCATAATGCACGACAGATTGCAATACATGTGACCGACAGATGTACACATTCTACATGACTAGTTTAGGTCAGATATTCATTTATTGGGTGGAGGCTCGGCTAGGTCCAAGCATAATCCCAGCTTACAATTGGAATAACTTAAACGTGTGGGCACCTTAATCTAGGGAGTGAAGGAAGATAAGAAAGACCCAAGCTTTCATTTTCTTTCATTCACATTCATTGCAAGCTGTACACCATTGAAAATATTAAGTAGCTGACTGTAACTAATAATAGATAAACAAAGTACAGAGTACAGTTGTATTTGTTGGATACATCCACAATTGTAGGTTGCAGTTGGCGGTGATTAAAACTTGTTGGGGGTGTATGTTAATTGCCAGAAATATAATTTGGGCCCTCAAAATAATTACCTAATAAAAAATTCGAGGTTGTGGGTGTCTTTGTTGAGGGGATCTTTGTGCGCTTCCAATGAGATATGCATATCGAAAGTGTTTCTGCAATTCAGTGCTGAGATCTGAAAGAGCTTGGAGGAGTTTTGTGAGCGAGAGAGGGAATGCTGATGTTAGGAAGCTGAAAGAAGTTGAGTCAAACAGATCTGTCATTTTCAATCGCCATCTGGCTGAGTTTCTGAGCTTGATAGCAGGATTTACTGATACCCATCATAGCAAGTGACAAACATTGATACCCATCTCCAAGGTCTATCTAAAAGAGTTAGCCGATTACTAATTTTAGCTCGGCCTCTTTCAAATTGGATATGCCGAATATTACCAAAATATTACAGTAAAAATTGATATATACACATAAATTACGAATCCACACAAAAGGCATTAGATTTGTCTAAAATATCTTTACTCTTCTTTTCTGTTAAATTCAGATTTATACAAGCAGGGTATATTAGCCTTGATGGAATCTAAGAATTTTGTATACAAATATTTTCTGCTGTAATGGGAAGCTGATCGGTGTTGAATTTGGCTACAAGCGTAACTGTAACACTTGTGTGATGCTCTGAATCAAAATTATGGAGTATGTCACTTATTTCTAATCTCAAAGAGGAACGGCAGATGCCCTTGCTCCGTTTTTAACGAGGACGAATGTGAATAAAAGATCCTGCGTATTCATCATCCTCTTCTTTGTACACCGGTCTGATACAGACATCAAACCACAATGGCTTCTCCCTCTCCACCTTTATCCCTTATATTACCAGATCTGCCCTGTCTTCCTTGCCAAATGCAAGCCTCCTAACATTTTCTTGAACAAAGTCATAATTTCTGAGGCAGTAATGTTGAGAGCGAACGGAAACCATGTCGGAAAACTCCCAGACTCCTTTACAAGAATTAGACGAAGCAAACATTGAAGCTACATCAACATCGGAGGCGTATTTGAACCTGACTTTTTGTGCAGCCTGCAGCTTATGGAAATCCGTCAAATTTGACATCAAACACTAGCACAAAAATTAACAGCTACGATGACTTCAATCATCTCCAAGGTAAAGTCAGTCGTTGATTACTAATTTTAGCTCGATCTCTTTCAAATAGGATACGCCTTCGGCGTAAAATATATTTTTTAACATTAATTAGTAAGAGGTTTTTTAATAGCTATTAGTTCTTGTCGAGACCAGGATATGCATTTGATATGCTCGGCTGGTCAATCAAATTCTGTAAATTAAATATATTTCTTTGTATTTTTATAGTTTGAATTAAGGACATATTTTTTATGTTTAAAAATTATTATTTATCTTTTTTTCTATTGGTTGGAGTGGCTCTATTATTCATGTTTCTTTAAGCAAATTACTAAAATAGGATGACAAATATAAATTTTGGTGAATATTTAGGCATTAAATGCAAATTGTGTGAGCTTTGTTGGCGGACTGGTGGGTATTGAATCACTGAATGCATAGGTAATGCATTAAATGCCACAGCAGTCAAGGAGACTTTGCTAGAAGCATTGGGTTTTTTGTGTGTTGATTCTCCTTTGGGTTTCTTGCTCTGCCTTCCTCTGAGTTTTCACTCAAGGGCTATTGCATTCACTTCAACTCCCACAGCCACCAACAGTTTGTGGTCTATGATTTGATTCCTAATGGCAGCCTAGCGGATTCCTTTTGGTCTAGGGTTTGTGTAAGGTTGGTGCCTGCTACTCAGATCTTAATGCAACTTTTTATTTCTTGTAATGATTGTCTCTTATTTTTGTTGTTGATGCATCGTTCCACTTCATGTCTTCCAGCATTCATATTTGCAACAAAATAAATAGACTGGTAACTGCTTTTTGAAAAGGCTTAAGAACTTCTATGTAGATAAATCAGCAAGTGAAGTGCTAGATTTCACAACTTTTAACTGCACTTTCCACCTGCACCATTATGGGTCGTTGAAATGGGTAAATGATATCAATTGAAACCAAAAGAAGGGTAAATGACTTAAAATAGATTGTTCACACCCACCTGCTAGAGACTCCTTTCTTCCACTCCCCTGTACAATCTCCATTTTCTTCCTTTCTACCCACTATGAAAATTCTATTGCAATTACTAATTATTAATCTCCTATCTATACTGATTATTTGACTGTTGAAAATTAATTCACAACAAATATTGAAAAATAACACAACTAAAATTTCACAAATAAATCTACATGAATAGAGTAAAAAATATACAAAATCATGAACACAATATTTTTGGAAAATTTGTCCCTGGAGAGGAACTAGTTCAACAGATGAGGAATTTTATTAAACTTCAGCAAATCAAGAGATACATAAACTACTTGCCTCTTACTGGTAGAGCTCTGGCAATATTCTTTTCTAGAAATTCTTCCCTCAATTTCTCCCATTGAAATTCCACTACTGTTGTCTCTAACACAATCACTGTGCCCTTGCTATCACTGCAAAACTATTTACTATCACTACAAATATTTCTCAAGTGTGTGTTCTCCAAATGCCCATTGATCCCCTTTTATAATCATCTCATTGAAAAACCATTGGCCATTATTTAATCTCAATCAATGGCTAAGATTAACTAGACTCTAACAAACTCTAACTAACTAGTTTCTAGAAGTCTCTAAAGGAATTAATTAATTAATTAATTCCTGGGTATGGAGACACTTGTCCAAGCTACAAAAACTAACACTCCCTCTTAGCGAGGAAGGTGTTCTGCATGACACCCAACTTATCTCTAAAGAAGATGAATTTTTCCTTCCCCAATGCCTTAGATAGAATGTCTGCTACTTGCTGATCTGTAGGTATATACTATAGCTGAACAATCCTCCGCTATACACAATCTCTGATGAAGTGATACATGATGTCTATATGCTTCTAAACATGTCGTGAAACACTGGATTCTCAGACAACCTGATGCAACTCTGATTGTCGCAATGTATCACTGTAGTCTCAACCCTTTGACTAAACAAGGCTACCAGCAACTTCTAAAGCCATATAGCCTCACACGTCGCCATGCTAGTTGTTATGTATTTTGCCTCTACAGAACTCAAAGCCATGGACTTCTGCTTTCTATTGTACCAAGAGACAACTCCTTATCCCAAACTAAAGCAGCACCCTGAAGTACTTTTCCTGTCTATTGTACTGCCTACCCAATCTATGTCAGTATAGCCTATCAACCTTATACCATCACCTCAAGCATATTTGATCCCATACTCGATTGTACCACATAAATATTGCAACACATGTTTTGTCGCTATCCAATGCACTCTCTTTGACTAAACCATTCAACTGACTAAGAGAGCTCTTTAACTAAACTATGAACTGACTAAGAGAGTTTACTGCAAAGGATATATCTAGCCTGGTGTTGACCAAATACATGAGATACCCAATCAACTGTGTATATAAGGTGGGGTCTACATCCTTCTCCTTGGATGTTTCTACCTTCTTCCAATTCATGATAATAGGAGTAGACATGGCTCTACAATCCTCCATCTCGAACCTCCTAAAGATTTTGATGCAGTATTTCCCTTGTCTAAGGAAAATCTCTCCATATGTCTGTTACACCTCCATGCCTAAAAAGTAGTGCATAAGCCCCAAATCCTTCATCTCAAACTTTGTTGCAAGGTCCCTTTTGCACTTCTCTATGAGCCTAGTGAACCTATTAAAAACAAGTCATCCACATATAGAACAAGAATGAGAACCTCACCCCCAACCACCAAGTAGAAGAGGTTAGCATCCACCTCACTCTTCATGAAGCCCATTCCCTACAAGTATCTATCAATGCGCTCATACCATGCCCTAGGAGCCTGCTTGAGTCCATACAAATCTCTCTTCAATCTGCACACGTGGGTTTCACTGTTGTGTGCTACAAAGCCCTTTGGTTGCTCTATGTATATCTCCTCTACCAATTTACCATTAAGAAATGTCATCTTGACATCCATTTGATGGATCTGCCATCCTATTTGTGCTGCAAGTGAGATCACGGCTCATATAGAAGTATACCTAGCCACTAGAGTGAATGTTTACTCATAGTCTATTCCCTCCTTCTGAGAGAACCCCTTGGCCACAAACCTTGCCTTGTATAATTTCTTGATGCTACCATATACACCATGCTTGATCTTATAGATCCAACGTGATCCAACCACCACCCTATCTATTGATCTAAGCATAACCTCCCACACATTGTTTTGCACTATTGAGGTATATTCCTTAAACATCGCATCTTGCCACACCTGCTAGTGTGCATCCTCCTGATAACTAAAAGGCTCTCTATCTACCAACTAGATAACTAAGGCCATATAGTCATTATACCTGGTTGGTTGCTTCTGATGTCTACTACTCATCCTAGGAGCTCCCACAAGCTTTTGAGTATCCCTATGTGTCTGTTGATTCCTGCTACCAACTATAGAGGATGAAATATCAACCTCCATGTCTTCTTGATGCATCTCTTGGATCTGCTACATCTGTTGCTCCATACTCTGCGAACTCTTAGCATCTGAACCTGTCCTTGTACTAGTAACTGTACTCGAGCTTCGCTACCCCTGATCTAATTGCACGATCCTTGGAGCTTATGTTGGTTGCTCACTCTAATCATCTATTGGAAAATCTCTGGACCTCCTAAATTCCATGTCCTCCATGAATTTGACATCACACTTAACTATAATCCTCTTGGCCCCTAGAATAAATATTTGATATGCCTTTGAGGTTTCATTGTACCCCACAAAATACCCTCTTTCTGCAGTCTAATCTAACTTGGAACGTGTGGGCCTTGGAACGTGAAAAAATGCCAAACTCCCAAATATCTTGAAGTGGCTAACATTTGGCTTCTTCCTTGAGAATGCCTCCTCTGGTGTCGTCTTGCCCAATATTGTATGTTGAACCCTATTTTGTATGTATATTGTCATACTGCATGCCTCTACCCATAAGTAACGTGGCATATCCTAGTCATACAAAATAGCCCTTGTTTCCTCTGATATAGAATGATTCTTCCTCTCAGCAACCCCATTCTAGTATGGGTTGTAAGGAATAGTCCACTCTCTCTTGATTCCTTCCCTGGTACAGAACTCAGGTCTTTCCTTTTGTAATCACCTCTATTTTCTGACCAAAAAAATTTTATATCTTCCTTCCTATTAAATTCTCCACAAGAGCTTTGAACTCTTGGAAGTGACTAAAGACCTCATCCTTGGTCTTCAAGAAGTATATACAGGTCTTCCTGGAGAAATCATCAATAAAAGTAACAAAGTACTTGTATCCTCTAAGAGACTTCGTCAACATTGGTCCACATATATCTGAATGTACTAGATCAAGAACACCCTTGGATCTAGTTCACTCCTTGGAAAAGTTTCTTTCACAAACTTCCCTAACACACATCCCTTACATACATCATCATGCTCCATGCTCACCTCTGGAACACATGCCATTGTCTCACAAAGCAATTTAAGTGCTCCATGATGTATATGGCCCATCCTCCTATTCCATAGCTCTCCTTGACCTCTAGGATTATTGTTGCTCATGAGTGTCTTATGAGTATCAAACTGCAGCCTATAAATTTGGTCGTTGGACTAACTCCAATAGCTATGGATGATTTCCAATCCTTATGCTTGATTAACACATTCGCCCCTCTAAAGAGTACATTGCAATCTTTATTCTGAAGGACAAATATGGAAATCAGATTCATACCCAAGCCTAGCACATGCAACACATCATGAATGAGAATCAACTTGCCATTCTTTTCATTTTTCTTCCTTTGTGGGAAATCGCTGACATAGTGGCCAAAATCATGACAACCATAGCATTTGATCTTAGACAAGTCCTTCTTCTTCTCACTTTTAGAATTTGATCGTTTGCTAGACCCCTTCTTCACTTTCCCTTTTCCTGCTAGGGCAATGTTTTCTTATTCTACCTCACTTTTCTTACTATTAGTATGGGTTCCACTGACAAGACTTAGTCTAAGCTCCTCCTAAATGAAGTCACTTCATAGTCAATTCCAACTCGGTAAGGTGTCTCATCCATTAATAACTTGAACAAAGACATCACACTACTTACTAAACTCATTTAGGGATATTCGTACTGGCTCGTCATCATCTGGTTTATCTCTAATAGCTGCCAACTCATCCTTGACAAGTCTAGTCCTAGTGAGGTAACTTGTAACGTCTTCTCCCTTGTTCACCTGGGTATTCCTCAACTTTTCTCTGAGAATTAGCTTCCGGTTAGTGGTAGCATTACTACAGATTCAGAATGGTGTCCCACATCTTCTTCACTATATCAATTTTGTGATATGCGGAACTATATGGTCCTTAACACCATCAAGAATTAGCCTCCTCACCTTGGCATCTTCCTTCTTATATGCTAAGAGTTGTGTTGGATCTGTAGGTACAACTACAAAACTAGTCACATATTTCTTGATACCATTCTCTTCCAGCAATAAAGAAATTTTGGCTTTCCAGACACCAAAATTTGAGGCTCCATCCAATCTATCCTGATCTCTTAAACCTACTGAGGCCATCTCAAAAGATAAGGAAAAAATAAAACAAATAATTCTCAAGAGGTTGAACTAGGTTTTATAAACCCTCAATTTTTCTTTCTTATGCTCGCGCAGAGCCTTTTATGCCCTTAGATCAGCTCTAATACCATGTGAAAATTCTATTGCAGTTACTGATTATTAATCTCCTATCTATATTGATTATTTGACTGTTGAAAATTAATTCACAACAAATATTGAAAAATAACACAACTATAATTTCACAAATAAATCCACAAGAATAGAGAAGAAAAATATGCAAAATAATGAGCACAACATTTTTGGACAAATTGTCCCTGGAAAAACCTCAGAAAACTAGTTTAGCAGATGAGGAATTTTATTAAACTTTAGCAAATCAAGAGATACATAAACTGCTTGCCTCTTACTAGCAAAGCTTTGGCAATATTCTTCTCCGAAAATTCTTCCCTCAATTTCTCCCACTAAAATTCCACTGATGGTATCTCCAACACTATCACTACACCCTTACTATCACTGCAAAACTATTTGCTATCACTACAAATCTTTCTCAGGTGTGCTCCAAATTCCAATTGATCCCCTTTTACAATCATCTCATTGAAAAACCAATGGCCACGATTTAATCTCAATCAATGGCTAAGATTAACTAAACTCTAACAAACCCTAACTAACTAGTTTCTAGAAGTCTCTAGAGGAATCAATTAATTAATTAATTAATTCTTGGGTATGGAGACACCTGTCCAAACTAAAAAAACTAACACCCATGACCTTAACCCCTTATGTTTTCCACCTTTTTCTCTTCTCCTTTGCCAACATCCTCCACATGTTAGCCTTTCATGCAAGCTAGAAACATTTTACTAGACACAAGGGGGATAACCTGGGCTCACCATTTATTTTAAAAGTCATCTAATACATTTACATGTATATTTCTGGCAAGCAGGGGTAGCTTAGAATTGGTATACATGTTGCAAGCCTGTGCACTTGCCAATAGAAAAGTATAGTATCTTCCAGGAAGGCCCACACACAATAACAAATATAGATCAAAAAGAACATATCGATATTGTAATATAGAGTATAAATTTATTTTTAACCCTTTTGGGTTTTGCATAGATGTTTTGTGCTTCATAGACCAATATCATTTGTTAATTCATAATTGTAAGGACTATATTACTGAAGATGCAAACCAAAAAAAAAAAAAAAAGTTATACACGTGCAGGAATTAGTTTTTGATCAATGTTTATTCACTTGGGTCACAATCATGTAACTTTTTCTTAGGTTTTATCCTTAATTAAATTATGCCAAAGGATGTAGTGTGACATTAGCATAACTATAATGTTGGTGATTATGTTAAACCTAAGCTTCAAAAGACATTTCCAATTATAACAATATAGTCATGGAGTGTTATTCACCTTAAAGCTGCTCTTCACCTTATTTTTTAAATTAGGACTGCAAGCTCATTCAGTTGTTATTCTTGTAGACACTATATTTGTCTCTTACGTTTCAACTTATCTTATTATTTATTTGTTAAGTGTAGGAGGAGGCCTGGGGAGTTGGGTGGCTATGCCATGAGAGATTAGTCAATTTAATAGGGTATTTCTGTGAAGGAGATGAGCACCTCTTAGTTGCAAAGTACATGCCTAATGATACACTTGCAAAACATCTTTTCCATTGTAATTCTTTGAATTCACTTGAAGCAAGCATCATTATGACAATGAAATGGATTTTTCTTGTATAAACTTAAAGCTTCTTAAAAAAATTGGGTTAGCACAATTTTATGTATTGTGGCTAAAGCTTTTCACCAGTTTATTGTATTTCCTATCTAGTTTGGTAGAATTTGGAAGTGTAAACTAAATGTGATATTTCAAAAAAGAAGTTAATTGATGTGCATTTTGTTTTTGAAAGAAACCATTTTGAGTAGAATATTTTAATCTGAAGGAAAATATATACGAGCTTAGATTTCAAATACAATAATCTTCCAACAAAGGCCTGAACAAGAGAGAGCCAATAATCATTTAGAATCCAGATTATATGTCTTAATCTAGGCATAGACTTGAGTAATTAATGCATTTGTCTTCTTAGTTTTAGCTTAAATCACATCATAATCAATGGTATAGCTATTGATGCAATTCTCATAATATTAAAATTGCAGGCAACCAAGAATACAAACAAGGAGAAAACTACATACTTATCAGTCAACTAGTTGTTTGGTCCTTGAAATAGTAGTGTTCCTCCCATACTAGATGTTGTCTAGCCTATATTAGTGGAGTCGGTATATTTTGGGTTACAATTTTGTGGCATGGTGATATTACAATTGATATCTCCATTCTTCGCATGTTTCAGACATCTTAATTTTAAAGCTTTGTACTAGTATTCTGCATTTTCAAAAAATATTGTTTTTGCCATTTACAATTGCAAATCTAGAATGAGTGTTGTCGTATATTACAATTTTTATGTCTTAGCATATAGCAACGGTTATGATGGAAATTTTGCTTCACCTTCTATGAAAGGTGTTGTTCTTTATGTTTCCTAAATCTCTATAAACTTCTCCAAGATTTTAAGCTTTCATTTCAAATTTCGCACACAATTTGGGAACTGCTATAGCCATAAATCCCTACTCTATATTGACTCATTAGTCAAGTAGATGATATTTTTGATTTGTTTAAGGTCTATGCAATACTTGGGTTGTGCAATAAGCATTTAAAAAAATATGAACTAGTGGATATTGTCTACATTTAAAAAGATGGATTCTCTTGATGATGTGTATGTTTGAGGTGCTTTTTACTAGAGGAAAATTTGTCTCTATAGTTAGTTATTAGTACCAGTTATATTCTCAAAATAATTGATTCTTAATGCTAACCCAATGTAGTGTATTTTGAATTTTACTTATGTTTAAAGTACAAAAGGAAACATAACTTATACTAATTTAGTATTTCATTTTCTCTGTCACACTAACTAAATGCAGAAAAATGAGCATCTTTTGTATTTGTTTAATTTCACAAACAAGGGACAGAGCCTTGCTAACTTCTAGCTATTTCCTTGCTCGTCCCCTAAAATCAGCAGGTTACATTAAACCAGCAGGATTATTAAAGGAGTCACATAGATTCTCCATCTATTTAACGTAGCTCTATCCTTTTGAAGACAACCATAAAGCGATACCCATGTTATTATATACTCATCCTAAAAAGCTTACCAGAGGGTTGCAATGCATAGATGACAAAAATACTGGTCTAAAAGAGGATTTTAGGTCAAAATCAAGCATCTAGCAAGAGTCCCTGATAAATGTGAAAGGATGACTCTGCCTTAAAACTGTAGGTTGGTTTTCTACATAGATTTTATCAATTAAGGTATGTTTGAAAGCTTCCTTGATTCTTGTGGTCATCATTTTCAAGGGGCTTTGAAGGAGAAAGGAAAAAAACTACAAGCTCGGATTACTAACACAACACTCTTACTCATTGTCAAATTTGAATGAAAAGGAATGAAAAGAGAATCTCCCATATTTCACTCTTTTTTATTTAATTGGTTGTATGGAGCTTTCGTAGAGTTTTTGGGTTTCCTGATTTAAGCATTCATCAGCAGGTAAAATTCCATTAAGTTATTGGCATGAATGTTAGAATGTTTTATGGTCTCTAAACACATTTGTCTTTTTACCATGACTACTATTATTTGTATAGACCACGTGGATGTTAAGCTAGTCTTTTAGCAGCTATAAAGGATTGCTTCTTGTTGTATATATTAGCTTTTCTTATATGTTGGTAGTCTTTCGATGCTCTACAATACAATATCAAATTTCATGCATTTAGTTCTGTTGTTACTCAACTGATTTTGTTCTCCAAGGACTCTTGTGGTTTTAATACTTCTTTTTATACTTAATACAGCTTAAACTTTTACCAAAAAACCTTATAACTACAAAACAGGCCTAAAGTTTAATTTTAGTTTTTGTCAAACGTACCATGTTTTATTCACTTGCACAATCATTTAAATGGCTATAAAATTCCTTTTTATGCTCCATGATATTTGTTTATGGCTCTACACTTTCCCATTTTCTATACCAAGTTTATGTTACAAACAAGGAACAATGATAAAAATGATATTGTTTTTTCTCTTTCCATTCACTCCAACAAGAAAATACAATACATTGTGAATGCAAAAAAATAGAGAAATTAATATATAGTGTTCTCAACTCAAAGTTTGGTCACTACTACTTTTTTATCCACTTACTCCTCTGAACCAACATGCTTCATGCTCACCGGCAAGAACTCGACACCATGCGTGACTTGTTAATTATGATATTTTTATAAAAATTCAATTGCACAATTTTTAATTCAAATTCATTTACTCATATTGATGTTGTTGTGCTCATAGAGAGATAATGACAATCGCATGTGTCTTTTGTGCATATAAAAAGTAAAACAATATACAATAACCTATATAATAATAGGCCATACCAACACAAGTGTACCGACATGAATTTGCACCCCTTGCAAATTCCTCATTTTCATATCCCTTACCTTAGAAAATGAAACCTAACATATGATGCAAATTCCACATCCACCATTTTTCCCCATCCACCTAGCAACCCATTTTCATGTCAGTGGAGGAATTTTGTTAGGGACGCATGCGCACCGCACAAACATCCAAACGTCGTGCTATCATCCTAATAGAATTCTTACCACCGGAATCTATAGAGGTGTTACATTTCTCCATTGGACATGAAACATAATGCTTCTTGCTCCCTTAACCAACGATAAATGGCCATTTTGCCTCCTTTCCATTCAAATTGGCTAACTCTTCAATCTATCCATCTTCTTGCAACTTCTTCACTCAATCTTGCTTCTTGACTAAATTCGTTAGGTTCTATTGATCAACTACACACTTCAAGCTTCATCACTACTCCATTTTAGTTGCAAGCTACTGATTTCTTGGCTACTCTACTTTGTTCATTGCGACAATATTATTGTTGGAGAACTTGCAAGCTCGCTCCATCCTCTACTTGCCTTGAGAGCACGTAGTTGTGAAGGTGATATTGTTTTTGCATCATCATATTTACATAGTAGCATATTGTTGTTTGTGTTATTGCTTGGTACTTCTAATTTCATACATTTCTTTATCATTTCCTACATCGCTGCTATCTAGCAGTCTGTGGAGGTGGAAACGCCAAAGTGAGGGACTGATTGAGGTAGTCCTCTAAAAATAGCCCCAATGTTTTACTTGGTCTTGTGTGTGTAGGTATTCTCATGCAGAGATTTTCAAAGATTCAACTTTTGAGTAGAAAGGTTTGTCTTTATCACCTCCTCTTTGTCAATTCAAACATAGTTTAGTTAAATTCTTCTTCATGTTGTACTTCATTTTTGTTCTTTTTTAATATTCTATCATAGTACAAAAATTTACCAGTCAGGTTGTTAGTTTGATTTCTAGCATTTTAATTTATTTCTTAGACCCTCTATCCATACGGATGCCAACGCACCACTGAGATGCCAATGCGTCATGCTGGAGTTTGTGTCCTATGTTGTCATTCTCAGGTAGTGAGTTGTTTGAGAAATAGATTTAACTCTAGAAATAAGCTCGTTTGACCCTCCTAAAATATTCAGGTTAGTAGAAGGATAGTAGCAATTAGATTTCTCTTCATTTTCACCTCTAGCATCTTAACTTTTCCAAATCACTTAACAAACTTGAGGTAGATCAAGGTAGCTTGTTGTTCAGGACTCTCCCATCACTTGGAGTCCAAAAGCAGTTGATCCCCCTCCTCTACATTTTGGTGAACCCGACGTGAAATATCTTGATTGGACCATTTCATGGTGTTGAAGGAACCTTCTCTCATATTCTAGGTGTGTTGTAGGGCGCATAGCCTTGCAATCTAGCCTACAATCCCTAGCAGCGTAGTTAGAATGATCCCTAGGCATTGGGAAGTGAAATCTAGATAGGTCACCATCTAATTTTTGAACCATTGGAGTATATTGAGGAAGTCCTCTCGAAGTGCATAAGCATGGTCTATTTTATGTATCTCCCTATTGCCTAGCCTGCAAATGGATCACCAAATATAACTTTCACATTGCAGGACCTTCCTATGAACAAAGAGCCTTCTCCTTTGTACATTCCCACTCACATCAATGTGAACATCATAACTAGTGTTCTGGTTGATCCCATGTGTCATGTGAATGTTATAACAGAGGAGACTTTGCTGATAAATTTCTTACATAAGGATGGGTATGATGAATCAAAGAGAACCATATGTACACACGATGGACTATCGATCCCTCCAATTGGTTCCATCACTCTCTCAGTCTTGGTAAGACCCAAGATTGTAATGCTCCTTTTGATATCATCCCGGAGTCAAACTTGTTTAGGGTGAAATTAGGCATCCCATGGCTAGTTTCCATGAATGTGGTTGCTTCGGTAATTCATAGTTGTTTGAAGTTTTCTCATGAGGGCTTTATGCATGTTGTGCATGACACTGGGTATAAATCGCTAGTATCACATGGGGGCTACTCGTTAGATCACTTTTGGCCTACCCTGATCAGTTCACTTCCCTCGAGGACAGACTTGTTGTACCACGCCTATGTCAAATATAAGAACAAGGGCATCGCATTGAAGGTGACCTACCCTATCCCCCCTTATGCCATTTCAATTAAAGGTTCCATGATAGCACAATAGCAAGCTACCTCTTCCTCTCAACAAAAGGGGAAGGGGAAGCTTGCTTGCACCTAAGATCCTTCCTCTTTTTCAATTGTTCCATCTACTTCCACCTCTCTCCCTATTGTGACACCTTCAGCCTCTGCTCCCATGCCTTGCATGGGGAGTCTAATGGTTCCCGCTTGGTGGAAGGGCAAGCATCAATTGTTTGAGCTTCCCATCTTACCCACAGTGTTGATGCCCATTGTATATGGTAAGGGGAATGACCCTCATGGAGTTTCCCTTGGGTCTTGGCCTCTGCGACCTCCTACCACTCTTGCCCCTCAGGAAGTGGATGGGAAGAGGCCAGCTATTGAGGTGCCTATGTCTACTTCTCCACCTGTCGTTGTTTCCGCTCTTGCACTTCCTGCTCCTACTCTCATCCAAGAGGTTTCCCTTCCATCGGCGACAGTTGTGGAGGACACACCTATGGCAGAACAGGAGCCTTTCGTTCCTTCTCAAGTAGCGACTTCTAGTTCCCAGAGCTGACAAAACCAACTTGCGCATGAGCATAAGCACTAGAGAAAGGCTTTGGATGTTGAACAAGCTACCTTGTAGAAGGTAGAAGGGGATCAGAAACTCCTGTTTCAATATCTCCTATTATGCCTCCCTCTCCTACTCCTTCTGCTTCAATTCCCTTCACCTCGGTTTTCTTTTTGGCTCCCACCACAAATGTTGATGACACTCACCCCAAAAGCCCGTGCAGGTGTTCATTTCTCCCTTAATGGATCCCCCTCTTTTGATGCCCCTTTCAAACATCCCTCCATTTTCCTAGCCCATGGACATGTTGAATACCACAGTGGTGTCTGTTGCAGCTCTATCCTCTTCCTCCTTTCCTTCCACTTCTTTTATGGGGATTTTCCATCCTCCATTGAAGCATAGGTTGGAGGATGACCTTTCTTCCAATGGAGGTCAGAAAAAGGGATCACCTTCTTCGGAAACGAGTTTTGCTTTAGCTTGTTCTTTCCTTGTGACGAAGGAGGCCCCAACGTCTCTTGAGTTTTTCCCCGTCCCTCTTGACAAGGTCAATGGTGGATCTCGAGTGCCTCTTTCATCTTCCGCTCAGTTAACACATGAAACTCCTATTAAGTGCATGTTTAACTCAGTTGATGATGTCTTAGCTCTATCAGCAATTTTTGCAAGGTCGGTGACTTTCACCTCACAAGAGTTGAGTGAAGGAGACCTTGAGGGGCCTTCTTCCTTAGCTCTTGTTGTAGGAGAGTTAGAGGATGCTCCCCTCACTATCCTACCCTTGCAGGATCATCTTCCCTCCCCATATAATGATCTAGATTGGGAGAACAATGACCTCCTGATTGATGAGGACTAGGGGGCACGTATTCTTTATCTGTAGAGTAGATTTGTGTGTGTGTGTGTTGTGTTTCTCCTGTGCTTGTCTTTGTGTGTTTATGGAGGACCCTTTTCACCCTTGTAGATGCTTGGATACAAGAGTGAGATTTTGTCATAAACTTCCTCTATGTGTTTCATCATTCTTCTATATGTTGTAACTTGATTTGAATCAACAATTGGGGATGATGAAAAGCATTAGGGGCATATAGGCCTTCCTTCCATGTTGACCCAATTTTTTATTTTTATTTTTTCTTCACATGTTCTTCAAATCCAATAACTTTAGAGATTGATGACAGTTCATATATATATACTATATTATATCTATCTATTTATATCTATGGACAATTCTGACCCCAAATTCTTGGCTCCCCTGTCTCTTGATTTCTTTGTCTTTGCGTATTTTTTATTTTTTTATCGTTCTCTCTTCTTTGCTTGCTTTGTGATGTTGTAGTGATTATGTGTTGTCCCTCGCATGTGTGACAACATTTCCATGCTTACATCTTGCCATGTCTCGTGGGCTATAACATCACTTTCTTTTCTTCCTTTCCATAGGATGCCATATGCTCCTTCAATTTGTACACACCATCCTAAGGGGGGCTACTACTTCTCTTATTTTCAATAAGGTGAATTTGGTGGCCAATGAATCCCTTGCTGAAAATTTTGCATTTTTCAAAAATTGCATCCTTCAACAAGGATCCCCTTAGTAATATTTTCTTTCATAAACGAATTCATAGCAAAAAGAATCAGAAAACTTTCCTTTGAGAAGGCCATTATTTTTGTCAGATTCCTTGACGAAAGAGATCTTTCAAAAGGATTCCTTGATGATAGGATCATTTATGAAAATGTTATGCTTTTCAATCAGAGTGTCCCTTTGAATGAACCCCCTTGCTATCTTAAAGGGTTCCCGAGGGACCCCTTTGAAAGCTCTTCCTTCAATTGTTTTCTTTGGGATATGAATGTTTATCTGCATGACTTTTGCTTGTGTAACATATTTTGTCTACAACTTAACATGTTGCTCTACATGACTAAGCACCCGTGAAACCGCTTTTACAATCAATCTCGGAGGACCGAGCACCTCATCAAGCTTGCTTTGTAGGACCGAGCAGCTGTAAGGACCAATTAGACTCTACAAATCCTTTCGTTTCTAACCCCCCATGACTAAGCACCTATGGCACTTCCTTTGTAGGAACGAGCACCTATAAAACCATTGTTTACCTTCTGTAGGACCGAGCACCCATGGAACCAATTTTGTAGGACTAAGCACCTACAAAGCTTTTATTCACATTTTGCAGGATTGAGTACCTATGGAGCCATCTATCTCTCTCCTGCATGTTTGAGCATGTAAAATTTTGGTATGCTTCCTCGATGGTTCAAGTATATACTCTTCGAAATTTTCTCTACTTTACCCCACATTCACTAACACGTATGCTCATTAAATTGGGGGAAAAATATAATGGCATGAATTTGCACCCCTTGTGAATTCCCCATTTTCATATCCCCTACCTTAGAAAATGAAACCCGATGATACAAATGTTCACGTCCGCCATTTTTCCCTATCCACATGTCAACCCATTTTTATGTCGATGGAGGAATTTTGTCAGGGACGCACGTGCGTCGCATGGATGTTTTCACGCCACACTGTCATCCTAATAGGATTCCTACCTTAGGAATTCGCAGAGGCATTATGTTTCTCCATTAGACACGAACCATAATGCTTCATGCTCCCTTGACCAACACCAAACAACCCTTTTGCTTCCTTTCCATTCAAATTGGATAACCCTTCAATCTATCCATCTTGCAACTTATTCACTCGATCTTGCTTCTTGATTGAATTATTTATGCTCTATTGATCAACTACACACTTCAAGCTTCATCACCACTCCATTGTAGTTGCAAGCTACTGATTTCTTGGCTCCTCCACTCCATTCGTTGTGACAACATTATTGTTCAAGAACTTGCAAGCTCTCTCCTTCCTCTACTTTCCTGAGAGCATGTAGTTGTGAAGGTGATATCATCCATTTGTCCATTATTTTTCCATCATCGTATTTACATAGTAGCATATTGTTGTTTGTGTTATTGCTTGGTACTTCTACTTTCATACATTTCATTATCATTTCCATCTGGTTGTCCATGGAGACTTGGAAACACCAAAGCAAGGGACTAACTGAGGTAGTCCTTTAAAAATAGCCCCAACATTTTCCTTGGTCTTGTGTGTGTAGGTATTCTCATGTGGAGCTTTTTGAAGATTCAGCTCTCAAGTAGAAAGGTCTATCTTTATCACCTCCTCTTTGTCAATTTGAACATAGTTTAGTTAAAGTATTCTTCTTCTTGTACTTCATTTCTATACTTTTTCCATATTTTATCATAGTATAAAATTTTACTAGTCGGGTTGTTAATTTGATTTCTAGCATTTTTATTTGTTTCTTAGACCCTCTATCTGTATGGATGTCAACACACCACTGAGATTCTAGCTTGCCATGCTGGACTTAGTATCCTACGTTGCCATCCTCAAGTAGTAAGTTGTTCGAGCAATAGATTGAACTCTGGAAATTAGCTCGTTTGACCCTCCTAAAACATTCAGATTAACAAAAGGATATTAGCAACCAAATTGCTCTTCCTTTTCACCTCTAACATCTTAACCTTTCTGAATCACTTAATAAAATTGAGGTAGATGAGGGCGGCCTATTGTTGAAGACTCTCCCATGACTTGGAGTCCCGAAGTAGCTGATCCCCCTCCTCTATAACAAGATAAGTACTACTAGTAAAAAAAAATAGTATGATAATAAGACAAATGGAAGATATGAAAGAAAGAGGATGAAGAATGAAAGATACCCTGACTCAAAAGAGAAGTTCAAATGGGATTTGTTTTGTTATTATTACTTACATAAAATATTTTGGATATTATATAAAAAATAAGAAAGAGAATCATGAGCCAAGAGGAACTTCAAAGAGAACCAGACTTCAAAATATGTTTATTTAATTTTTGGAGGAGAAATGTAGATACCCACAAGGAAAGAGAACCCTTGAATAATTTAAAAAAAAAAAATTTAGAGGGAGGAATCCCAAGAATGAAAAGAGGAGAGAAAAGAAACACAAGTGGAAGATCTCAACAACAAAATTTCAAAATTTAAAGTATTTTCTCTCAAGATGTAGGAGGAAGATACTTTTAGAATATGTAAAATATAATATAAATGTAAACAGATATTATGAAAACCTACACAAATAAAGAAAAGAATAATCACATTAAAATATTCTTAATAAAGATCTGTAAAAATAGAAACCCAAATAAAATCAAAACAAGTTATAACAAGTGAATTCCTATAATACATATTTCTTTAAGATAGATCGATTCTTGTCAATATGGTTGATATTAATGCTTGGATCTCTTCAAGAATGTGCCAAAGTAGGAATCAAAGTAAAATCTTAATTGAAGAGCAAGTTAATAACTTCAAGAGTGTTATTATATGTGATTGTGGAAGTTGAATCTTTGATCATGAAAGAAAAAAAAGATACATAAAGTAATCTTAAAAATCATTCTTGAAAACTTAGTACACAACACAAAATAGAAGAAAAAATGAATGTTGAGAGCATCTCTTTGAAATAATTTTCTTTGGGAACTTGAAACCCTTTCTAGTAACTTGAAATAGGGTTTCTAGGAACAGGAAGTTGAATTCTTGATTTAAATAAAAAGCATTTGAATTTGATAAGATTCATTAGAGAGAAAATAGTTCCAAGGAGAGAACCAATGAGAAAAAACCTTAAGGAGTTATGATATTTAATCATATATATAATAGATAAATTCATAGGTTATTAGAATATTATTATGACCTTTTTCTAACTTAATTTATTTTTTCCAAAATTGTGTCATTATAGTCATGTTGATGTCATCATAGTCATGCCAAGGTCTTGAATATATGAATTTTTTGGAATTACTATTGGTCTACAAAAAGGTGAGAGAAATGCTTAAAAGATTCTAAGATTTGATAGAATCATACATTTATCTAAATTTGGTGCCTTTGGATTGGGTGTAAGGTTGATGTAATGGGATGAATATGATTTAAGACATGTGGGAATATAAACTAAGGTAAGTGTAACTTATAGAGTGGAAATTGTAATGAATATGTAATTTCTAACAATATAGTTTTCACCCACTTTAGAGGGCTTATGTCATTATGTGTAAAATTTATGCTAAAATACATAGATGAAATACAGTTGAAGGTAATGTGTATAAATGTAAATATTTAGATATATAAAATGGATAAATCTTTTGTTGGTTATATGATTTGAATTTTAAATTTTGATATGTAAAATAAATGTTAAGAAAATATACCCTACAAAATAGATATGAAATGAAAATATAACCTATGAAATGTGTCAATATCACATCATAATCATAATCTAATAATATGTACATATCTACCATAAAACAGTATAAAATGGAAAACATTCACATTTAAAGGAATTTATCCATGGGTGAAGATAAGGGGTATCAACATCAAGATAAAAGAAGTGTGTCTAAGAGGGGAGGAACTAACTCGAATAAAGAGAAGTCGAATACTTAGGCTAGAATACTCTATTTCTAGGGATTATAAAGAAGGTGAATTACTCAGGTTAGTATTACTCTCTCACAAGGTGATTCTAAAATTGGTAGCTTAGGAGCCAAAATATAAATTTTATAACTCAAGGGAAAATATATATATATGTTATGGCTCAATTGAAAAAATATAAATTTATGGCTAAGGGGTAGAAATTAAAAGTTATCTTGAATTCCATGTAAGTGTTGGCTTTGAAGATATGAACATAGAGGATATGGCCCCTTGAAATTATTATGTAATATGAGTGAAGAAATAATTTTAAGGAGAGAGGAAGGAAATTATGTTGAACACAAAATTACACTAAAGAGGTATAAAGGAGAATTTTGATAGAGGGAGAGGATTAGAGGGTGATAACAAAAGAGGGAGGATGATATCCATAGTTATGATAATTCATAGGGAATATAGGAGTGTGTATAAAAAAAAAAATAGTTGGTTTAGTTGTACAATATACATAATACTTTGAAGAATATGCCTCAAAAGGTAAAATTAGTTTGATTCATTATTCTCAAATATAGAAGAGAGGAAAGGAAGATGATGATGAAGTATTTGGACTAAGGACTGACAATCAAATTTAACATAAAACTAAATTGACAAATGGATATCAAATATTATGCTACTAAAAGCATAATAAATAGGTGATAAGAAAAGATAATGATCAAATGATGTTAATTCAAATTTTAAGTATCGAAACTACATTTGCACCCTCAAGAATTCAAAGGGTGCCTAAAGTGATTTTGGCACTACTCATAATAGTTTGAGGATTTTAGAGGTAGAAAGGAGACTTTGGACATCACTTAAGTTACATAGAATATTCTCAATTAAAGATCTAACATTAGATGGGTCCCATTTAATTCATATAACACTTTCAAACCTAGTCTAAGGGAATTTTATGATAAACAAGGACCTTAGAGAAACTCAAGTAATATCAAAAGAAACCTAAATAACCATATATGAGACATATCCCTAATTCATGAAATCTAATCAAGCTCAAAAGCTATAATACTCATTATATTGAAACACTCCATGCTTAGGCAGATAAAGATCAAAGACTTTAAACCCATGATAACCCAACCAAGACCATTACAACATAGATAAGAAAGAATCATACCTAATCAAGAGACTATGGTCATAAAAATATCAAAAATAAAATTTATTCATATCCTTTGCAAGCATATAAGGTAACTTAGAAAATCAAAATGTGAACAAGGAGAGAAGTGAACACCATCAAAACTAGAATCTATTAAAGAGATTTCTTAGACATACCAATTAATCTAACATCAAAATCAAGATACCTAAGAATGATAGAGCTCAAAATCAAATGGGACAACACATATACACCTAAGAGCAACAAGAAAATTATGTGAACTAGATAATAAAATCAAAATTCTCAAAGAAAATCTCAATCGTCCAAGGAATGTATTACCCATTAAAGTTAAGCCACCATCAAGTAACTCTGTAAGTACCAAATAAGACATAAAATATAACAAATTATGATCTAACTTCTAACTAAATAATTGAAAAGAAAAAAGGGAAATCACTTTTTTCTTGGGGCTCATTTGGTGAGAAACAAAAAATGAAAACTCTACAGTAAATTCTCCTAAGTATTTCAAAATAAAAGAAAAAATTTAATAAATCCAAAATCTTGTCTCAACACATCCATAACAAATGAATGAATATAAGAATGAAAGCAATTTGAGTGTGCAAAAGCAACTTCCTACACCAATTTGAGTGGGGGAGATAATGTAAAATTTTCTCTTTAACCCTTCTCAATTACAATGTGAGATGCACATTCATTTTACTTAATTAAAGCATACAAACATGATAAACCATAAAACAACAAAATTTGTATGGGAAAAACCATTTCGAGAGAAAACCCCACACTCCAAAAATACAACCCAAAATATATTATCAGGAAATAATGAAGGTTACAATACAGTTACAGAGCTAAACTCATTCAGGAATCTTTAACTACAACTAAAATCATTTAGGATTCTTCAACTACAACAAGATTTATGGAGTGATTCTAGCAACATAATGGCAACTGTGAATTCTTCAAACATGTACTAATTTGCAAAATAGACAAGTATCAATCAAATAAAACTCCAAAAGATAATATGGATGCTTTGGATTTCCACATGGAAAGAATCTAATGCCTGCATTCCTATCTTGATTCTCTTTGACATGCACAACACTTGCATGCATGTAACAACCTTGCATGGAGTGTAATGTCATAACTGAAACATACCTAATTTGATTTTTCCATTTCCAACACATATATCCTCATGCATAGGACCCCCTCAACATGAAATGTTCCTACACATGCAAACACCTAGCATGTATAAGTGCATCAATCACATGGGGCCCACCTATCATAAATTTTCATACATAACACTTCTATCCTCATAACTTGTCATAATCCATCGTAGAGTGAAATCGTAAAATTATGACATATCCCACCAAATTATCCTCCTATGGAATCCACCAAGTGGTACACCTACTTCCATATATGTAGCTTACATTTCAAATAATCATCTCCATGTAGGATGCCACCTCAACTAGTAGGTTCCATGATATGACTTGACATTAGTAGGTAATAACATTAGCATATTTAAATAATCACCAAATTAAATTCTAGGACTTTCAAAGGTTGAGACACCCTAATCCCAACATTCTCCCACTTATCGAAGACCTTTCAAGAGTCAAACAACAATCAATTACTAGGGCCCAAGAGGCCCATGAAATCAGAGCACCATCTAAATTTATCTATTCTCACAAGCTTTTCCAATGCATCTATAAAATTCATCAAAGTGTCAACCTTTTCTAGTTTCACATTTTTATCTTCCACCATGTCATGAACAAAATAGAATTGAACATCAATGTGCTTTGTTCTAGCATGGAAAGTAGGGTTCTTTGTGAAAGATATGGCACCCTAACTATCATAATATATGGTGATCATATGTCTGCATCAAGTCCAACATTTGAACACAAATGTCTTAAGCCAAATGAACTCCTTGTAAGTCAAGCATGAGTAGCTACCATATACTCTGCTTCTATCATGAATAAAGAAACTATAACTTGTTAGGTAAAATTACAAAACTATTTAACACTTTAGGCCAACTTACCAACAAAAGTGAATTTAAGAAATTCCAACTAAAGATCAATTTTGGTCAAATATATGGTATTGCTAGATTCATTCTAACTAAGATAGATATGAGACAACTTTTCCAACTATTAGTGTTCACTAAATGCATACTTTACACCACTTTGGGGCTAATTTACCAAAAAAATAAAATTATTCAAAAAAATTGATGTTTCAACAACTCCTACTCTTATAAATAATTTTTTTTAATATAAAAATATCCTTTTGTAAATCTATAAGTGTATTTTCAAAAATATATTTTTAATACTTTGTTTTTTTTACTAAAAGTATATCATTAAGACCAAAATATACAATTGATTATCTTATTAAGAAAAAATACTAAAATTTATTTAAAAGGTTGAAAAAAGTGATGCATTGGAGAAAAGATTTTATGTTAAAATGATATTTTTTCTATTTTGGATAAATCATTAAGATACAAGTTGATATCCCATGGAAAAATTTGTGTTGTCAGTACATATGAGTTTTAAGATTTATTTAAAATATATATTTATCAAAATAGGTAAAAAACAAATCCATGTACTAAAGTTTCAAGTTATAAATACACACAAAAAAATTGAAGGAAAAAAAGTAGTATATAAAAAGTAACATCCCATTCAACTTCATTTTTCAATATTTTATCAACAACTAAATTATAGTGTCTTTTTTATAAGAAATATATTCAAGTAAACTTTTAATTTTAAAAAAATTTACAAACATAACATACACTAAAACATACATTCCTTAGTTTACATCATGTCAAAATTCAAAGCATATATGTCACTTTCTAGTGATTCAGGTTAAAAAGTTTGATCAATGTCGACCATTTCCTTTATAAAAGTATGACACAACTTTGTAATTTTTGTTTGCCACTTACTCATCTATCTAATAGCACCACCAAATATCATGAATACATATCTACTACTAGATATTTTTCTATCAGTGTCCTCACCCAATCTGAATCCATATATCCATGAATTCAAACTAAATGTCCAGAGGATAACCATGAAAATATATAGAATATTGGAAGTACGTGATAGGTCGAATTGGGATTAGAAAAAGCAACAAGTAAAAGAGTGCAAACAAACACCAAAACAACCTACACCTCAAGATTAGCCTAAGTTGGAAACAATGCAAGACAAAGCAACGAAATGGAACCTTATACCTTGCGTTGAGTCAATCCTTTGGTTGGCCCTTCGATCTTTGATGTGTATGCTCCTTGGATGGCAAGATGTAAGCTAGATGAGGATGATGAAAGCAAGAAAATGGCTAAGTGTTGGTTGAGAAACAAAGCTGCAAGAGTTTGGCTAGCACAAAATGATCTCCCCAAAATGAGAGAAAAGAGGGGTATTTATAGGATTTTTGAGAAATCCTAGGGGAAATGGACGGTCATCCACCAAATATCAATATGTAGGGCTAAGGTGAGTTGAGAACTCACAAGCCCTCACATCTTGACATGTGGCATGTGAGATAGCCCTAAAAGGTGAAGTGGACATGAGGTGGAAGGAGAAGGACATGACATGGAGGGGGTACAAAGTACCTTGGGATTGGACAAGATCTCCTCATAAAGGAGGTCCTTGTCCCCATGTGGAGAGAGGACAAGTGGGGAATTAAAAATTCCTCAAATATTCTTATGGGGAAGAGGGAAGGAATTTAAAATTCCTTAAATGCATTGATTAAAAAAGGTGAATTAAAATTCACATGGAGGGGTGATGTTTGTTGAAAAGCATTTGGGGTGACCAAGGACATGTCATAAAGGACATGGGAAGAGAAAAGGAATTTAATATTCCTTGGAAGGATAAAAGGAATTAAAAATTCCTTGAGAGTTTGATTAGGCTAGTTAGTGAAGGATTAGAGGATGGTTAGGTGGCTAAGAGAGATTAGAGGCCAACTTGCAAAAGTTGGAGGATGTGACACATCCTAATCAAAGATTAGGCATGTGCACATCCTAATGATGAGATTAGAAGAAGGATTAAAATAAGATAAAAATGATGGAGGATGTGACATTTAAATAAATGGAATATTTATTTATTCAATTGATGAAAGGAGGATGAGAAAGGATATTGATGGAAATAAGAATTTGGCAAAGATTACTTAATTAAATAATAGCAGTATTAAAAATAAGATGAAAGAGGATGAATTTGGATAAATTAAGTGTCCAAATTTAGACATCTACAGTACCCCACTAATATTTGAACACTCTTTAACCACATCCCAATATACCCATCCAAGATTAGCCATAAATCGACTCAGGACTCCCATTGCTTAGGCAATGCCTAGCCTCGTATAGACCATGGCATACATCAAACTACCAATAACATTTGCATACAATACTTTGGTCATGTCCTCCATCTTGGTAGGATATTTTGGATAATCCTCCATAGATAAATTCATCACTTGCATAACACTAACAACCAATGGTGTACAAGTTGCCATGCAAAATTTCTCAAGAACTAAATTTACATACTTGTAACTTTGGCTTAACCAAAGCTTTTTGCTAACTTTATCTCTTTTGATCTTCATTCCTAGAATGTACCTAGCTACACCTAGATCTTTCATCTCAAATTGTGCTAATAACTAAGACTTAATTTCAGAAATCAAACCCTTACCATTCACAAAAATAGCATATCATCCACATATAATGTAATTATGAGAATGTGGCCATTACCAGTTTTATAATAAATACAATGATCAAATTTTGAGCTCTAAAATCCCAAACTTAACACATAGGTATCAAAAAAATTGTACCACATCCTAAGAGACTATTTTAGACCATACAAATACTTCATCAACTTACAAACTAGATTTTCTTTACCTTTTACCATAAAATTCTCTAGTTGTGACAAAAATTTCTTCCTCCAAATCACCATGAAGGAATGTTGTGTTCACATTCATCTGCTCAACTTCTATGTCATAAGTTGCAACACATGATAACAAGAACCTAATGGATGTCAACTTCACAACATAAGATAATATTTCACCATAATCAACTCCCTCTACTTGTGAACACACCTTTGCAACCAATAATACTTTATGCCTCTCAACACTGCTATAAGGACCAAATTTGTTCTTGAACACCCATTTACAACCAATGAGTTTACATCCTTCAAGAAAAAGGTGCCAAATCCCATGTGTTATTTTTATTTACTGCAACCATCTCTTCATCTATGTCTTTGATTTGGAAAATGCATCACTCACACCCATAGCCTATTTTATAGTTCTAAGCTCATCATTTTTAGCAATCTAAGGAAAAATACAACTAAAATCTAACAATGAATAACAAAAGCTTTTCGGTTGTTGTCTAACTCATGTATGTTAGAGCTCTTCTCATCATTGAGTCCAACAAGTGTATGTTTTTCATTTTCATCGAAGTACCTGTGGAACATGAACTACATCCTTTTCCTTCTCTTCCTTATCTAGCTATAGAACAATAGAAGAATGTTTCAAATCTATGAAAATCACACTTCTACTATAGAGAATCTTATTGGCCACTAGATCCCAAAGCTTGTACCCTTTCACACTAACACCATAGTAGATAAAGATACAATTAAATTCCTTGTTCTTCAACTTAGATATATTCTCATTCGACACATGTGCATATGTATCACAATCAAATAATTTGAGATATCTCAATGAAGGCTTCTTACCCGACCACACATCCTTGGGTATCTTATTTGTAAGAGTTGATAGTGAATTTCAAGGAGCTGATAGTGAGCTCCCACAACCTAGGTTCACCTACAAAATAAATAATAACATTCCATAAAAGTGTATGAAAAGAGAATGGCTTGCTTGATATTGATGCAGTAATGTACAATGATTAATAATGGATCAATTATAGTACATCCCCTATGATCTTACAAATTTTACAAGAGGCATTTCTTATATATGTAAAGTTGGGAGATAGGATTAGACAAGATCATGATAAGTGTCTTAATCCTGTGACATGAGACAACTTATCATAACACATATTAAATGACCTAAGACACAAGAAGTAAATGACATAAGATAAAATAAAATTTAATAAAAACTAATACTTCTAGAAAGGCTCCTAGGACCTAAGTAAACTAAACATGTGAATAAGACCTTCTAGGTGAGCTAGTTAGGTAAAATAGCTTATTCACACTAACACCCACCCTTTAGTGCAACTTAGGGAGTATAAGAGAAATATAAAAAAATGTAAATATGATGTGAGGATGCATGGATGATGAGATGGGTCCCAAGTAATTGGCCATATTAGGTACCCATTTACAAAGGATCTCTCACAAATAGAGTAAAGGAGAAAAACCACATTGAAAAAGCCCCTCTCCAAAAGAGAAAATGTATGAAAAAACATGTAAAAGTGATTAATGGAGGACTGAACATGACTCCCAAGGAATACATCCATCACAGATATACAATTGATAGCCCCCCATAAGATGGAAAGAGAGGCACTATGTAGATCCCTCAAAATGTCTAATATCCTACAAAAATAGTAAATGCTTGAAGACAAAACATGATCCAATGCCTACAAACAATATTCCTCCCCTTGGGAAGAAACAAAGACAAGTATCAATGCAAGAATGATTCCAATTTTGCATAGGAATTGATAGGAAGAAGTATGAATATGTATGATGATGTCTCTAAAATCTTCTCATGTGTTTCCATGTTCACGGAAGATGATGATGCCACAATCAAATCAAGTACATTCCCAATCAACAAAGAAGGTGACATACAAGGACTATGTGGAAATTGATGTTGAACAAGATCCAAAGACAATGATGGTTTGAAAATAGTAGTGCAATGACTACCATCAAAGAGGGGAGATAACCCCTCAAGTGTGTCCTCCAAATTTTCAAAATGAGATTCACAAAAAAAAATTGATATACCTGTCATCTGCTCATCCTATAAAGTTGAATCTAAAAGATAATGATGGTCTTGTCAAACAAGAATGATGGAAGTCTCAACCAATGAAGGTGAAGGATCAAAAATTGTCTTTGATGGAGGAGAATAATCTAAAGGAACCTCATCATCCTCATCTAAAGATTCAAATATCTCTAAAGAATCAAACTCCTAAATAATATCAGTCATATGGTATCATGTCTAAAAGATGAAGAGGTAGAAGATAGTTTGAAACAAGATCATCTAGGAATGGCTAAGTATCATTATCTCCATATATCTCCCAAATTTTAATCCAAATAGCATGAGGACACTCAAAGTGAACAATAGAATTCAAGATTCCATCATCAACATGCATAACAATAAATCCTAAGACATGATACAATTTTCAATTCCATGCAAATTTCTTACTAGGTGTACTTGGAGGGGAACAAGGCCATACAAATGTGGAAAAATATGAAGCCAACATAGATGTTTTATGATGTCATCTCTCCATTGTTTATAGTTTCCCCTTTCTAAGATGGTTAGAGAAGGATAAAATAAAAAAACCCATAATGACTACGATAAATCTCCAAAATTATAAATATAGAAACCTTCAATAGCAATTAGAAACTCTCAAACATGAATAATATTTAAAATGAAACCCTCCCAAAAATAAATGGCTTATCTAGTTGTCAAGATGTTTGAGCAATCAATCACAATGTGATATTTCTTAAAAATGAATAAAACGTACTTGGGTTTAAATCTAGAAAAAAGTACATGTACATGGAAACAAATCTCCTTAATACCTTTTCGACATCATAAGAATCATGAAAATTAGAGATCTATGAAAACATTTATGAGCTCAGAGGTCCAAAAGGGATATTTGACTTCAATTATCAATAAAACTCACCAAAATAAAAATATGATAATAATACCTACACCATAGAAATTTCTCATAGCCAAATTTTTGAGAATATCTCATTCACCAAAATTTGACACTTGAGTCATAACTTATGGATCTTAAAAAATGGCAATATTAGGGCATGAGGGGAGAAAAATAAAGCCCCCAAGGGGCTGCCAAGAAATTGCCCCATGCGACCAAGCACTGGAAAGAAGGGCTAAGTTCTAGTAGCATTCATGACAGTTATTTGGTCATCAAATTTAAGATAGACCCTATTGATGGTTGTTTAGTCATCAAATTTAAGATAGTCGTGTGAAAATAAAACAAATTGCCAAATTTTTTTGTTAGACTCAATGGTGAGGTCTTTCTTGTACCAAAATATACCCAAGAAAAATATCACACTCATATCACCCTCAAATCTGAGAAGGAGTTTGTAGATCAGAGCTTTAATATTATTTAGGATTTGATAGTGAACTCCAAGGGGCTAATAGTGAGCTCCCATAGCCCAATATCACCTGTAAAACAAAGAACACACTTCCAAAAGAGAGTATGGCAAGAGAATGGATTGCTTGATATTGATACAATGATATATAATAATCAATAATGGATCAATGATAATACATCCAATATAATAAAAAAGTGTACAAGAGGCCTTTCATATTAATGAAAGGCTGAGAGATAGGATTATACAAGATCACGACAAGTGTATTATCCTATGATATGAGACAAATTATCATAATAAATATTAAATTAATTAGGACACAAGAAGTAAATGCTATAAGATAAGATTAATGACAACTAAGACTTCTAGAAAGATTCCTAGGACCTAAGTAAACTAAACATGTGAGTAGGACCTACTAGGTGAACTAGTTAGGTAAAACACCTTATTTACACCAACATTATCAGCAAGCACAAATTTAGGAGATTTATTGATCAAATAACATGTAATGGAAACAACTCTAACCCATACTTTTTGTAGAAGGCTATCTCCACTAGGCATACTCCTAGCCCTCTCCATCAACATCCTATTCATCCTCTTTGAAACTCCATTATGCTGAGGAGCGTAAGAATCATCTTATGCCCCTCAGTCCCATGCTCTTTACATAATTTGTCATTTTTTTCTAAACAAAACTAACCACTATTATTAGTCCTCAAATGCTTAATCTTTCTACTATTTTGATTTTCAACCAAGGCTTTAAACCCCTTAAATAAAATCAAGAATTCATATTTACTTTTGAGAAAATAAATAAATTTCCTACTATAGTCGTCAATAAATGAAACAAAATATATATATATATTGATAATAAAGGAACATTAACATGGCCAAACACATCTAAATTAATATGGTCCAAAAACCCTGAAAGATTTTTGAGAACTAAAATATAAAAATAAACACAATTCTACTTTCCATAGATGCAATTTTCACAAAAAATGAACAAGTTAGATTCTAATCATCAAGCCTCTCTATGAGGAATCTATTTTTTAGGGCTCTAAGACCCTTCTCACCAATATGGCTAAGTCTCTAGTGCTATAACATTGTCTTATTTTTTGGAATCTTAATCTCCATAAAATGAGCACCTTAGGTACCAAAAATGCATGACCATTGGAAGTTCATGTAATATATTTCTTCATTACGTGATCTAACAATGAGGATGAAGAATTTAAGGCTTTTTTCTTCAACTTTTCAAAAGAACTATTACATTGAATAATACATGCATTTGACTTGAACAACTTGTACCAATTTGAACACCATTAGCCAACACCATAGCTCTTCTCATCATCTTATAACCTTCATTTAAGAAAACAATCTACACACTCGCATTAGTCAACTTTCTTAACAAAAGGAGGTTTTGTGCCAAATATTGGATATGTAGTACATGATCAATCCTCTTAACTCTACAATCAAGGAGTCAAATATTGACTCTTCCACAACCAACAATACTCAAATGATAGTCATCACCTAGATACACCTTCCCATTGTTAAATTATTCATACTTCAAGAACCAACCCTTATGCAAGGTTAAGTTAAAATATGCACTCGATGCTATCAACCACACATCTTCAAATTTATAGATTGTCAAGGCTATGATAAGGACTTCACCATCATCTTGGGAGGATATTTCTAGATCAAAATAGGAGAAGTTATTATTTGTCTTCTTCTTCTCCTCTTTGCACTACTTGCAAAAATGACTAGATTTGTCATAGTTCAAAAAATTTTGCCTTCAACTTTATAAGATACTTAGATCTCCCCAAGATTTGGATTTTTAATTCTTGTCATTCTTCTTGCCTTTCTCTTTTGATCTACCATGAACAACAAGGGCCTTCTTAGCCATCTCAAAATATTTTTTGTGCGTCTCTTCAAAAAGTAACAATGCAACCACTTCATCCACATTGTAGGTGGTTGTATTACTTCCAATGGGCATGACAAGGTGATCCCATGAGTTTGAAAAATAACATAATAGTTCCATGAAATGAACTTCATTCACCATTTTTACACCAATAGAACCCAACTAGGCAACAAGCATGTTAAAGGCATTACAGTGATTAGCGATAGATCCTCCTTCCAACCTCAATGAATACAAATTCTTTCTCAAGAATAACTTTTTACAATATATTTAGCCTAATAAACCTCTATAAGCTTATTCAGACAAAGTCTATTTCTAGTCTTCTCTTTTTGGACATTCAACAAAATAGAGTCTACCAAATGGAGTCTTATCAAACCTTGGATTTATGATCCAATAGCTCCCAATTTTCTTGAGTCATCCTGGTAATTTTTACACTAGGTATTAAAACCATAGATATCTATCTATGACTATATCTTCTATTTTGAGCTTCAATAAATCGAAAGGCCCACCATTAAACTTTTACATATCATTCCTTCTAGATGTTCTTGCCATATTTTTCCTACAACAAGTTCACAAAAAAATACTTCTACAAAATCTCCCACTCAAACATAGATCAGTACAAAAAACCCTCAACCCAATAATGAGATAAAAAGTGGCTACCTGATCCAATACTAATTGAAAGGAAGTTAGGTGCATAGAAGTAGTTTCCTACACCAATCTAAGTGGGGGAGATAATGCAAACTTTTCTTTTAAACCCTTATCAATTATAGTGTGAGATGCACATTCATTTACTTAATTAAAATATACAAATATGATAAACCAAAACAATATAATTTACATGGGGAAAACCCTTTCAAGAGAAAAACTCAACTTTCCAAAAAATAGTCCAAATTTTACTATCATTAAATAATGAATTCCACAATACAGTCATAGAGCTAAGCTCATTCATGAGTCTTCAACCACAAAAATATTTTTGGAGTGATTCTAACAACATAATGGTAACCATGAATGCTTCAAACCTATACTACTTGTAAAATGGATAAGTACCAATTAAATAAAAATTCACAAGAGAATATGGATGCCTAAGATTAACACATGGTGAGAATATGATTCCTACATGCCTATCTTGAGTCTCCTTGACATGCAAAACAATTGTAGGTATGCAATAACCTTGCATGAAGTGTAATGTCATAACTAAAACCCACCTAATTTGATTTTTTTCCATTTACAATACCTATCTCCTCATGCATTAGAGCCCCTCAACATAAAATTTACATGCATGCATACCTGTGCCTCAATCACATGGGGCCCCCTATCATAATTTCGTACATAACTCTTCCACCATCATAACTTGTCTTAATCCATGTCATAGAGTGAACTCTTACAATTTATGACACATGCCACCAAATTAGCCTCTAGTGAGATCTACCAAGTGTGATTCCTATTTCCACATATGTAGCTTACATGTCATATAGTCATCTCCATGTAGAATGCCACCACAACCAATATGTCCCATAATATGAATTGATATTAGTAGGCAATAAACATTAGCATAAAATAAATAAATAATCACCAAACTAACATTAAGTAGACATGATCACCAATCACCTAAATATTATTGTAGTACCATCTAGGCATCTATAGCCTTGAGAGAGATATCTTTGATTCTACCCTAGGTAGATATTTACTACAAGCTATCCCTAGTGGGGGCTGCCTAAAACACCTAGCTATTTCAATTCTTTTAATGGTCTTTTCTTTTATTTACTTTTTTTTAATTATTTATCTTTTCATTTTCTTTTATTCTTTTGATTTCTCTTTTAAAATTATCTAGTAAAGCTATTTCAACTTAGAAGCACTAAATACTTTTCTTGGGTTGGGGATCATGGTGATGATCAAGAAGGTAAAATATTAATATTTTTCACTTGAAACTTAGTTACAACAATGAACTCCAACACACCCAAGAAATATTAGCATGTGTTAGTGTATATATTTCATGAAAACACTTTCAAAATGTACTATTGATCATTTAAAATTTTGTTAAACATGCATGTATACAATCTTATATGATTAATATAAACTATCTTTTAAAAAGGTTAACTAAAATCTCATCATAAAATGTTAAAAATAAGTTACCATCAATAACTCCACAACTAGTATTGACAAATTCCCCTTTCTAACATAAAATAGTTATCCAGTTAGCAAACTTATGACCCAAGATAGAGAACAACATAGAATAATAACAATAGTCTTAAATTGAAAGTAAACCAACACTCAAATAAATTAAAAATTAAAAGAAAACAACAAATTAAATCCAAGACTAACTTACAAATGATAGTAATAAAATAAAATAGCACATAACTAACCAAACTCAAACTAAAAAAATACATCTAAATGACCCTCTAAACTATATGTATATAAGGTAGGAGTTTGAACTTATCTAGCCCTAAAAGTAATGCTTAAGAAACTTTTCATTGGTAGGAAATTGAAAAAATTATCTAGTCAACACGTGTAGCCTAAAAATATTCTCACAGAGGATCTATAAAATCTAAAAGGATCTAGCCATACCTTATCAAATCTTGCATGTTGTTCCTTTCTCTCACACTTTATCCCAAAGAAGAATAAAATCAATTATTTTAAAGGACTTCACTCTAGCACTCTTTTTAAACCACCTCTTAATCACACCCTCTGTTTGGTAAAATTCTCTAAGGATGTATCCCTCTTGTCTTCAAGTTGCAATAAAATCAATAATCTAGCTTCAACTTTGTTATCCTCTGCCAAATAGTCTTTCATGAATTACAAATTGGGAATATGAAATGCTCATTTTCTTATTTCAATTCTCACTTGTGAAAAGTGTTAAAGGCACCTTCTTTTATGCTTATGATTGCATTTATAAGGCCTATTTTTCTCTAATATTTTTATACATATATGGTTCATTTTTTATATCAATAGTACAAACTCCCATGTTGATATTTTGAAGTTCATGATCATATAATAACACATACCTTTCTTGATGGATATGGTACACTTACTATTACCCAGAGATTATAATAACATGAACGTATCATTGAATTTATGACATGTGATGATTAATTAATTTATAATCTTTCATTAATTTACATTTCTTATAATAGCAAAGTATGTACGTGTGGTAATAATGAAGATATCATTTTTATGAGATAAAATAATTTCTATAAGTTTATATGATTATGATTCTTGTAAATATCAAATGAATTGCAAAATTACTATTAGACAATATAATAGCTAACTCAAATCATGTTTTAATAAATATAGTTGGCATATAGATTTAATTATTTTAAAATCATAGTTATAATAATGAAAGTCTCACCTTGATTTCTTGTGACCCTTGTGCTATCGAATGTCTTTAGTTTGGATATAGATAATCCTCTATATCGTTTGATGAGTAGTTACCTTTAATTAGTTAAGAATGACTTAAACAACTAAATAAAAACTTTTATAATAAATCACTTTACTTTCAAATATATAAAA
>VDFB02266036.1:0-31966 GCA_007258455.2 Sequoia sempervirens
CTCGAGATGTACAGATGTGTTCGCCATTTCCCCCAACACATGTCACTTGCACCCAATTTGCCACTCCAAATCCCACTCATGTATGCAACAATCCTCGTCAACTGGAAGGGGATGAGAACATGGCAATTGGCACCCCAACCAGCAAAGATCCATTTCACAATAGCAACAACTAGATGTTTCCTTTTTTTTGGTTTTCACATGCAATTCAAGTTTCTACACTTTAGAAGTTTTGATATTTACAAATGCACCGAAATTGTGGACAATTGTAATTTAATGATAAGTATAGATTGGGCATTATTGTTTTGGTTTATGAAGTAATCTAATTAGATTCCAAAAAAAATTGTATGTAATTTGCAATGTGTGTTACTGTTTTGGTTTGCAATGTATGCTTCTTCATTGACAGTTTTAAATATATGATAATTACAGATGCATCATTATTGTTTTGATTTGCAATGTATTATGATCATATATTGCAATATGTGTTCTATGTAATTTATAATGTACATCACTATTTTGATTTGCAATGTTTGCTTCTTCATTAACATTTTGTCATTTTCTATTCCTTTTTTCATCTAATTTGTCATGTGGGAGGTCAATATTTGTCCACGCATTTTAAAAATTAAAAAAAAGACCCATCAACTAATACATAGGCACCTTGGGTGCCACTTCCTGCATGGCATGACATCTGAAGTTGACATCCTTGCCATGTCAACTTCCATCAGCCTACCACCCTAAGAATCCACTATGTTGCATTTATCACTCACTGCCACTTCCTATACTTCTCGACTATTGTGTTGAATGCAAGTCTCCTCTCCTTAGCTCCATGCCACCCTACAATATTTTTCCAACCAACCTATATATACATATACATATTGAGTATACATATGTATATGTATACATATATACATATGTATATGTATACATATATACATATGTATACATATATACATATGCATATACATATCCATATAAATATGTATATACACATACATATACATATGTATATACATATACATATACATATACATATACATATACATATACATATACATATCTATATACATATACATATGTATATGTATGCATATGTATACACATATACATACATATTTTTCAAGCCAACCTACATTTAATGCTCCCAGTGCCTCACTCTTCTCACCATCTTTACAGCCTTTCATTCTAGCAAGTTCTCATTTTTTCTTCACTTGCATGCAACTACATGCTCGGTTCATCCTCTGAGATTTTTAAACCTTTACCACAACATGCGATGCTCGGACTCCAGTTAAGAGATGGATAGATGTCGGTTGGTGCACCTTACAAGCAACTTCTTTCTATTATTACATATACATATATGTATATCTTTATGCATATGTGTATGTATATGTATATACATATACACATGTATATATGTATATGTATATACATATATACATATACATATGTATATGTATATGTATATGTATATACATATACATAAATATATGTATATGTATCTACATATACATATACAGATACATATTCATATACATAGACTTATACATATGTATATATATATATGTATATGTATATGTATATACATATGCATACACATACACATATACATATACATATAAATATACATAAACATAGACATATACATATACATATACAATTCAGTCATGCAACTATTGTATCTTTTTTAGGTTCCATTGATGAATTTGAGGGTGTTTTCTTTTTCATAGGTGTTTCTTCATCTTCAATTCAATGTAAATGAATGCATATATATTATTCTGTTGTGATTCAATTTAGTCATGCAAATGAATGCATGTAAGCAATTCTTATATATATATATATATATATATATATATATATATATATATATATATATATATATATATATATATATATATATATATTTAACTCAATGTCCATGCAGCATACATGCAATACAGCCAATAATACATACATACATGCGCGCCATAACCATATATATATACATATACATATACATAACACATACACATACAAATACATAACACATACACATACTTGAATATACATATAGGTTTTGCTTCATCAATTCAGTCAACTAAGCAATAGAGACATAAAAATATTCTTGGTAAGCAAAATAATGCATGTAAGCAATTCTATATACATATATGCTTATGTATACATATATATATACACATATACATATACATGTACATATATGTACACATATACATATACATATACATATACATTTATATACACATACACATTGGTTGTCTTTTTCATTGGTTCTGCTTCATCAATCCAATCATATAAATATGGTTGTTTTGTTAATGTAGACAGTAGAAAATTGGATGTGCACGTATCGGCTCCTCTCCCCTATAGAGTCATGTGTATTCTTGCATTCAGTAATGAATTAGGGAGACTTGATTTTATGAACGCTCATCTGATGCCAACCTATGTTGCATGGGTCCACAATTCCATTTGAATTGTGAAGTGTCACATAGGTAACCATTGAAAGCCTTCACAAAACCAAGTACCCTAAGTGATTCAAATACAAAGCTACAACAATTGCATGATTGAATTGATGTACCCTAACCTATTAAAAAGATAACACCCCCAAATGAATCAAAGCTCCTATAAAATAGAACACACTTGCAATTAATCAAAGGCACCTAAAATTGATAGAATTGTTGCAAGGCTGATTTGATGAAGGATAACCTATGCAAAAGAGAATCTCCCCAAATTAATTGAATAGTAGACCTTCATATTGGAACCATGAAAAGAATTGTAAATTCCAACCATACAAATATTAAACACAATTTGCAATGTCAAAGTTTGTGAAATTGTTACAAGATATAATGGTTTAGGGAGACTTGATTTTCCCAAAGCCTTTGTAATGGTAATTTATGTTGCACTTTGTCCACAATTGGACCTTTCAACTATGAAGTGCTACATAGGCAACCATGAAAGGCCTTAGGAAAACCAAGTCCCCTAAATACATGTTCTAACAAAGCTTTATTGCTCATTATTGTTCTATGGTAATACATGTAAATATTTAAAGATTTTCATGGCTATTTGAATTGGGAATTATTTGAATATGATTGGTGGTTGTTTAGTGAATTTGATCGATTTTGGCCATTAATTATTCAGTTGATTAGTTTGGTGTATTGTTTGCAATTGTTTCCATATTTTTGTTTTTAATAATGGGTGTCTTACAGCTTGTAAAAATGGAAGCAGATGGGATTTTAGAGTTTACCATGACTACATTTGCACCCTACTTGGCGAGATGGGACAGACTCATATTCATATGTGTTGTAGGTTTCATGATTAAATATGAGATAGGCGGATGCATTTTCTTGTTGGTTTGGTTATGCTACGATGGGAAACATGGTTGTAATGGCTTTGCCAGTCACTCAAAGATGGGTGAGATGGGTTTGAATTGTGTTGACTTGGCACCTTGTTTACGTTGTGTAGCTGTGATTAATGTGAAAGTGATGTATGCATTGGTGTGACAATTGGGTTTACCAGTTTATGGGGAAGGGTGCATGTCTTAATGTTTGGGTTGTTTAAATTCCATGTCAGAATGCTACTTGTTATATGTCATATACAAGTTGGATACACTTCATCATGTTTGGCTGCCAGCGTGTACTTTATTTCTTTTAAATGAGTGTTATTAAGTGTGCATTTTAAATCTGATTTATGTTTGATGTCATCATTCCTATTTATGGATGAATTTTTTTTAAGTTGTGGAGGACTGGCGTATAGGTGCACATCATATAAAGTAGAGGACACCCCCAAATTAATCAATGGAACCTAAAAAAGATACAATTGTTGCAGGTTTGAATTTATGAAGCATACACATACACATACACATATACATATACATAGACATAGGTGAATTAAACACGATTGTAGAGAAGTATAGCAAGGGGCAGCGAGTGATAAATGCGACACAATGGAGTGTTAGGGTGGCTGACTGAGAAAAGTAGATGTGGCAAGGTTGTCCACTTAAGACCTCTTCACACATCTATACACACACACACATACACATTTACACATACACATTTACACATACACATTTACATATACATACACGCAGACATACACATATACATACACATACACATGTACACATACACATGTACACATACACATAGACAGACACATACACATACAGATTTACATAGACATAGACATAGACATAGACATAGACATAGACATAGACATACACAAACACATATGATGACTAACTTTGCATATTTAATAACAACTTAAATTATATAAGTAAATGCGTTGTTATCTTTTTGACATATCTGCAGTTCATACATTTTTAATTTTCAATTTAAATATATTTAAGTGATCTTGAAATAAGAGAAATTATTTTTCTCAGAGGTTTAATGTCAATACTTTTAATCCTCGAACTTAGATGACATTTAAGTAGTCTTAAATAAAATAATAAAATGCAAATTTTATAGTTTGAAATCATGTATCTATCATTTAATAAATAAATATATTATATGATTATGTAGTTTTGAAGATAATATATTATATGATGATTATGTAGTTTTGAAGTTAAACATGCCCTGTAGGGCACATCCCTGCTCCCTAATGAGACTAGCCTCACCCCTTGGAGTTCTCAAATTTCACCCAAAATCTTCTATAGACATCCACATCCACTACCTCAGATCTGATTTTAGATAGGCGTTGTTCCAAAAAAAAAAAATTGTGTTTTTTTTTCTCTATTTTCTAGGCTTATAGCTTTAACATTTCTTTTCTCTTTGTATTTCATTATTTGTTGTGATTCTTGAATTGTGATGGTTGAAAAACAATCTTAGAATCATACGAGGAAGTTACCCCAAAAATTTAGAGGGCTTTAGAAAAGTTACCAGACTCGCTTCTTATCCCTATATATCACAAATTCAATATACACATTCGTATATGGCACACACAGTGACATGCAAAATTGATTTACTTGAGAAAAATGTTACAATACATATCACAAAGTGGATCTTAAGCACAAGGAGCCCTCGTTGCTTATCTTCTTTGATCTTTGCCTATCTCGCTTATCATCCTCCTGACGGAGAAATGGATAGTCAGTGTATCCAACAACCTGATCATGAGTATAAAAGGTGGACCTGTTATACTTATTGAGCTTAGCAAGCTCCCAGCCCAAATCTCAGAGGAAGATCAGGATAAGAAATAAACAAACAACCATAAGATATAAGATCAGCTTCCCCATCTTAAATTGCAGCCATTCCAGATTCTCTGGTATAACCCCCCATGCTCATAAGCGTGCCTTTGTATGCCCTTCTCATCAGAGAATGAGAGTCATGGAAGCTCGAAAGGTCCTCCTTTTTAACTTTACGTGCATTGTAGCGGGGCTGCGTAAGATGCATGTAATAGAGTCCAAAATGGTTGAATTAGACCTAATGCGAGAGGATCGGAGTCTAAGGCCCAGGAATCGACTCTGGAGAAATTTTATTGTGTTTTTCGCACTACGGCAATAACTGCATCACTATTTCTAATGCAAAAGACACTGTTTCACCGATCCGCCATACTCACAATTTCACATTTATTTTATTTTTCAAATAGGATAACATCAATTATTCGACTGGTCGCTTTAAACAATCTACGTCAGATATTACACCCACTAACCTAACACCTCGTGCCTATAAACCATTGATACAAATTGAGCCTTAAAGCCAATAGGGACATTTCTGGCCAAAAGATTAACCCAAATTATTATTTTTGGTTTATGAAACAGAGAACACAACCCAAGTGAATGATAATGCAAAACCCATGAGAATAGGATAAGTAGAGTCAATGATAATGCAGAACCTATGAGAATACGATAAGGAGAGTCAATGATAATGCAAAACCTATGAGAAAACGATAAACTTTGTTAATGATAATGCAAAACTTGTGAGAATATGATAAACAGAGTCAATGATAATGCAAAACCTATGAGAATACGATAAGAAGAGTCAATGATAATGCATGACCTATGAGAATAGGATAACCATAGTCAATGATAATGCAAAACCTATGAGAAAGAATATGATAACCACTGGAGGCATTTATTAACTACGCTTATGGTAATATATGGTAATATCAATGGCACCTACAAATAGTACTCAATAACATTAATCGAACAAATATCGAGCACAGTATATTCGGTGTCGGTGAATGGTAGAACACATATTTTAGAAGATTGTTAAATGATCAAGACTGTCCACCTAGGGACTGGGCCCTTGTTTGTGTGTCAAAGATACAAGAATTGAAAAACTTTACATTAAAAAAATCAGGCTCTTTTAAATTAAAACAATTTATATGAGACGTGAGACATTAATAGCATAACCATTGTAGTCTAAAGGAAAAGTCCATATTAATTTGCTCATATATCAATCTTTGGTTCTAAAATTTAAAAATCTCACACTTAAGTAGTTATATTCTTTTTAATCTTTCTATGAGAGGTGGGAATACTAATACTGTTATTAGGTTTTATAATTTGGTAAAATATAAATCCATGAAAGAACATTATGAGAATAACATGGAATTAGATGTTAATAATATATATATTTTTTCTCAAAATTGTTTCAAAAGATCCAAATTACTTTATGAATTATTCTATTGGATAATAGTTGGCAATGGTCGTATTAACATGATACAAGCTATTGGATTCATAATTAATTGTATAATTTATGGAATCTTTTTAAATCTATTTATTTTGACTATAAAAAAGTAAAAAATGTAGCCAATTATTTTTGAAGCTTAGGAGTGGAAAACAGTAAGAGTTTAACAATTATCACAAATGTATATGAATGATTTGATGGAGCAAAACCCATAAAAAAATTACACCCACATATTTATCTATGGCTCAGAAACATAAATTTTTTAAGTCACTGAATAGATGAATGGCACAAAAACAACACAAATTTTTTAAGTGACTGAAAAGATGAAGCAAAAGCTAAAAAAAGATTAATCCACATTTTTTTTTTGGTTTATGAAATAGAGAACACAACCTAACTCAATGATAATGCAAAACCTATGATAATCCAATAAGCAGAGTCAATGATAATGCAAAACCTATGAGAATACGATAAGCAAAGTCAATGATAATACAAAACCTATGAGAAAACGATAAGCAAAGTGAATGATAATGCAAAACCCGTGAGAATATGATAAGCAAAGTCAATGATAATGCATAACCTATGAGAATACGATATGTAAAGTCAATGAAAATGCATAACCTATGAGAATAGGATAACTAGAGTCAATGATAATGGAGAACCTATGAGAAAGAATACGATAACCAGAGTATATGATAATGCAGAACCTATGAAATAGAAATGGTAAACTATTACTGTAATATTTGCAAATAAACCCTAGGGAAACATAAATGCTAAACCATGAGTGTTATATTTGCAAAATAAACCCTAATGAAAAAGAAATGCCAAAATATCTGTAATATTTGCAATATAAACCCTACGAAGCAGAACCCATACAAACAAAAATATAGCTTCATCTATGGCAATGAAACAACGAACAATATTATTAATGAAAGAAGAAAACAACCCCAAAAATTTCAATGGTGGGGAAACAACCAACAATATTATTATCTATTCTATAAAGAGAGTGATGCTTGAACAAAAGATTGATTTCCAAAGATTTAGTGTGTTTATGAATACAAATAGGACAGTGTTCATAAACACTAAACTTCAACAAAAAAAATGATTTTTGCAACACCAAAAGTCCAATAAAACAAACACAAAATGCAAAGAAAACTAAAAAAACCGAATAATGGTGAGCCTTAGTGAGCAATCTCACCTGGGTCGAATGACTTGATGCGGGTGGACAACAGTTGAATCCCGAGCACGCAACACCATTCACGCGACTTCACCTGGAAAAATATGTGAGCTAAACAACTGGTTTGAAGTTCAAAAATGTTCACAGCGTCGTAACAAATGATGGTTACCTTTATGGTGGTGAGGAACCCATTCGTTGCTTGCATGGCAGAAGTGGAGCCACCGGTAACGCTCACTAACTGGTGTGTAACCATATCCTAACCGGCTTCTACCCAAATACCAACCAGTCTCTGAGCATTGCAAGTTGTGAAAAATGTTTGAAGGTTGCAGACAACGAACTAAGCACGTAGTGGCATGCAAGTGAAGAAAGAACGACAACTTGCTAGAATGCAAGGTTGAAAAGATGGTGAGAAGAGCGAGGCACTTGGAGCATTGAATGTAGGTTGGCTAGAAAAAAATGTGGGGTGGTGTGGAGCTAAGGAGAATAGACTTGCATTAAACATGACAGTCGAGAAGTGTAGGAAGTGGCGACGAGTGATAAATGCGACGTAGTGGATTCTTAGTGTCGTAGACTAAGAGAAGTTGACGTGGAAAGGATGTCAACTTTGGACGCTGTGCCACATAGGAAGTGGCACCTGAGGTGCCTACGTATCGGTCGACGGGTCTTTTTTTATTTTTAAAACACGTGGACAAATATTGTCCTCCCACGTGGCAAAATAATTTTATATTGTTTATATATTATTTTTTCATAATAGGTATAAGGCAAAAAAAGTTATTGGTCCACGTGGCCTGCCACGTGGATCGTCCAATTTTGGGTGTGTACGTATTGGCTCCTCTCCCCTAGTGCGCAGAAAAGAAATTGGCATGTATTTACTGTATAAGCCATATCACCCACTTCTTGTTAAAAATCTCATCCTATATGCTGACATAATACAATTTCCTAAAACTTTAATGCACCCACCATTATTAATGTTAATTCTTCTCATATTTATTTATTTTTTTACAAACTATGATCAATTATAAGGTATGAAACCATCCTGGAAAACTAAGCTGTCACATTTGAAATTGGCAGAGCATAGATATGCATTTAATTGAGTAACTTGTTATGCTAGATGAATTTATGAAGGGAAAGAAACAGGTCTACTACGTTTCAAAAAAAAATCAACGATAATGATATTTTTAATTAACAAAACTAAACATGAGCACAACTAAAGGTAAGAATGATATCAAATATCTCACTCGGTCAATAATGTGGGGACACAAATTTGGTGTAAACTCAACTCATATTTATTTAAAAGGGAACACTTCAAATCCAAGATTGGGTTTTCCAAAGTGGTGGAATCCCAAGGTTCTGCACAATACAAAAACATTTAAAATAGTTATGGGAAAATTCTCTACAGCTATTAGAACAGAATTGAAATACATGCTATCTCACACAACCTCCATTTTCAACCCATGATAGTTGGGCTTAAATTCACCATAAATGATGTGTACCAGAACACCTGCAAAGACATTTAATAAAGAGGCAGGGAGGTGTGCTTACTTCATGCCGTAGGTCTCTTCAGTATTCAAAATCTCATCTCCTAGATAATCGCTGCCAACTTGGAGTAGGCTATTGCACATAATAACTCTATTCAAAAAGGACACTAGAGGATGCGTAGAAGCAAGTGAGGCATGGCTAAACAGATCGAGTGAATCAAAGGAAGGCATCTAAAACTCAAATTCATTTTCATTAGAAGTCGCGTGAAGATCACGTTTACTGCTCATGCATTAATTCATTTTCTTTTAATAGCCCAAAAGGACTCCAATCGACGTGCTGGGGATTATGGATGTAGGAATTCAATGGACTGGGGCAAGGCTTGAAATGAAGGGAAAGTTTACATTTATACACCCAATATCCTACTCTTCATTCCTTAAGACTCTTTGAAAACACGTTAGTCTCAGAAGTGCGACCAAATTTTTGGTTAACCTGGAATGCTTAGGGCAACGATTCCACTAGCTTAATGGTTCTACTTACCCCTTTGATTATTTCTATTTTATTCTACTGTAGAATACTAGGAATACAACATCATTGCAGGTCTCTGTGATTATATGTTTGGAACAGAGATTGAGTTAAGTCGGTTTCTTTTAGTTGTTTTCCGTCTGGGTTAAAGAAACCCAACTTCTTACTTGGTTTTATGACAACAATATGTTTTTATTTAATCTACAATGAAGTGCTGTTGTGCACAACTATGGAAGGGAAAGGATTGCATTCAATGTTTGTAGCAATACTATATTTCCATTGCTTAAAATTGTATTCGTGAGGGAAAAAACTACGACCGCTAATCTCTCAATCTAGGGAGACCACAGAGGATAAGGCAGTGCCCTACTGGCAGAAAGGTGAAATCCACCCACGAACCTGTGAGGAAGATAAGGGTCATATGTATTATCAATAATGATATCTCTTTTTCTCTTGTATTCTATTATCAGGGTAATGTTTGAATACAACATGCACATTTAAACTACAGAAACTTATATGGTCACCAAACCCTATGCATATGTTTACTTCCAACATTTCTTTGAGAACTCTCCCTTCGTAATTCGGTCAGGAACGTTTATCAAATAAAATAAATTACAGTAGTTCCATACATGTATATATGTTTGCAAATAAATCTATATACGCATATGCATGCAATCTTTCAAGCACTTTATGCCATTTTGCATTGAGCCAAAGCATAATATGACCAGAATTGAAATTTCTACTATAATAGTATTTACTCATATTGAAATCATCTACTATGCTACCAATTGTAGAAGGCTAAGGAAGGTAGGAAATCATTAACAAACTTTTTATAAACATTATTACTTTTTTGATAGAAATATAACTCATTCCATTTGTAAGCCATAAGGTTCCCATATCAATCTACTCATATAGATAGCATAGTTCTTCTTCTTTCACATTACAATCTTCTTTCACTTCAGACAATAGAAATCACAATATTTCATTTAATTTATAAGGTTTCAAGGCAATAAATTTTCAATAAAGAGTTGGTTTTAACAATGAAAGGGAAGCTACAATTTAAATGTGCACCATATTTCTTCAATACCAAATAGAGGTCTCTCTTTATCTCAAACTTCCCTTTTGATACAAGTTTAAAGAGAAATTTTCTTTCTCCCCATTACCACAAAATACCATTTACTATCCAAGCTTTCATTTTTTTTTTCTTTACAACATTTCATAAAAAATGAGGTAAATAACAAACCATTGTATAAGGACTTGCTCTTTTCATTTCTACATTGATCAATATGAATCTCATCTATTTAAAAGTTACAATATTACCACAATGTTTTAAAAAATAGATAACTTACACACCCATAAACAAGGTCTTTCTCTCCACCCTACCGTAATGGAATCATGGAGCCTTGTGGGCTCTAGCCATACCCCCGAGCAAGGAATTATTTTAACCCCACAATGATCAATGGAGTCTTTTCTTAGTTTTTTTACCAAGGGACAAAACTAACATAGTATAATTTACATGCATCTAGGTTCTCTACTTTCTGTTTTCAAACATGATCCATACAATGGGTCACATCCTTACAACCAAGAAACAAGGCAAATGGAAAGGAAAAAACTTATCTTTTCTCTTAAATGAAGGGACTGAAATCTTGTATCCATCTTTCCTCTCCAACCAAGTCATCTTCCTCACTATATTCCAAGGAGAAGGAAACCTCTCCTTTCTCATTCTTTCTACCATCTTCACTAAAGTTCTCCAAGAGGAGAAGTGGGTAACACCCCACTCATCATTCCTCTCCAAGATATATAGGAACCTCAAGTTCAAAACCTACCCTTCTCTCAAAACTCGTCACCCCTCATTATGAGGTCTTTTCAGGGGTTAAATCATGTCCTAGGGGCACTATATCATGCCCATTTCGTCCCTACCTCTAAGGTATAGACCCTAGGGGGTCCATTTTTGCACCCTAACCAAAAAAATTGACCAACAAATGTCTTTAAAAGCCCATTCAAGGGTCCATCCGAGTTTCAACCTTAGCTAGGTTTCTCAAGAACAATTCCCCACCTACACCTCCCATGAATCACAATTAAATGCCCTCACAACATTAGTCTTCAAATACATTAACTCTACTCAATTTTTAGGTCCCAAATGAGGTCAAATTTATACCCTCAAGAAGAAGTCTTTTGATTTGCTCTCGATGGTTATCCCTCCTCATGCTAACATCATTACCTTCCTACACATTACCAAAAAGATCATAAGTAACAATTGTATATCACACAAATGTGATAGTAGAATATTCTAAACTTTAACTATATAAGGATCCATTTAAAATTTCAATTTGTATCCCATAGTATACGAGTGCATTCCACCCTCTTGGTGGCGAAAATAAAGCATAATATCAAAACAGAATGCAATAATATTGCCAAAAGATCACCTTATTTATCATCACAATACATTTAATCATCTATTCAATAAAAACATATAACAAATTAAGTTTGTATTAAGTACATACAAGGCGGGGTCTTACAGTGTTACAATTAAGGATAATTTTGTATATCATGCTTGTTTGGGTCTTGCATGATCAATTGCCTGCATGAGTTACATTTCAAATCTGATTCTTCTTGGAGGGTGATTCAACTTATAACTTATTTTCTTGAGTGAAAATCCTAATTAATATCTTGATTTGGAATTAGGTACCACATTGATAGAGAAGCTCCTAATTTTTCTCTTGATCTTTCTTGGAGATGCATTATTTGAAGGCTTCTCATTTTTGGTGCCTATCAAATATGTTTATAAAAGGGATGAAGAGAGATTTTAAAGTTGTCTTATATATTATTTTTTCACATTTTGAAGGTGGAAGAAGGTATTAGAGATTTATTTTATAAACTTGGAGGTGAAGAAGCTTGGGGTCATTGGTTAGAGCTAGTGTAATTCATTGATGGATAGCCATTTTGTGCTCAGACCTTTCATTCATTTTTTCATGATGCCTATGCTACTCATTTAATTCATCATTGGAACCTTTTGTTGATGGATAACATCATATTATTTTTTCTTGCATGATACCCATACCCTTGCCACTACTCCCCCTAGCTACCATTTGATATATGACTTTTTTAGTTGTGACAATCCACTCATATATAAGAGGTGAAATCTTACTTTTTATTTTTTCATTACATCTATAGCTTTGATATGCTCACATCTCCCAACCATAGTTTGAGTGCCATTAGGGAAACATAAATTTATTGAGTCTTCTCTACTTTAATTTATTTTTTATGTGTTTTGAGCTACAAGTGAAATGTGGTACCAAGTTGTCATAATTGGCACCATCTATCTAGCCATCACAATACACCATAAGCCTCGATGGTCTATACATTCATAACACTCATGTTTGTTAGACTTGTTGAAAACTTACAAATAATTTAATAACTAATATATTTCAAATTTATGTTAACATGAGATGAATTTGTTAGGGCCCAACAACAATATTGGAGGAACACATGATGTATAGAATGACGGTGGTAACATGTGGTTGTTAGGAATGTAATTTTTTTTAAACCTTTCTTGACAAAGATTGATATATATTATATATTTATATTATATTAGGTATTATATTATTATATTATAATATATATTATATATTTCCATTATATTATATATTTATATATAATATTACAATGATAATATAATATATAGTATATTATAAAGAAAACATATAATATAATATAATAATACAATGTAACACGTAATATAATATCTTCTAATCAACAAAATTAACTCTAAAACAACACTTCTCTATGCCAACTATCATAAAGCACACCCCACCCCTTGTTAATGCACATAACAAAATATGTTTACAATTCTTCTCTTCAAGAATGGGGAACTCATGAAGGGAGGTAATGATAAAGTAGTATTTAGAAACATAACTAAAGGATACAAGTGTAAGTTTTATAGAAACAACCTAAAATGGGATGACTAATCCAAGGAAATGATTTGTGGAAGGAGAATTTGAATAAGGAAAATAAAAGTAAGGAAGAAAATGGTGAAAGGCTTGAGCTAAAAAAAGAAAATGAGGATGAAAACTGAGTGCAACAAAATTATAAGAGCATGTAGATGATTTTGTATGGTGTTATAATGTTATTTCTAGTTATCTTGATTGTTGGTTGTATTTCTTTCTTGCTACTATAGTTTCTTGGGCTTCTATTTTGATGGTTATTAATTCTGTTATAATCAACCTTATTCTAATATATCATAAAAGTAAAGATTTATTGTTAAAATGGTCCTACTACTTTCAAGTAGAGTCAATCACCTCTATCTCTATCTCATATCCATATTTTTCACGAGGACACATATAAAAACATATTTTTTATAATCTAAACTCTAAAATTATAACTCTTATCATGCTTGACATGATATAATATAAAATGTGCATATATTGTCCTTATGCATGCAATGTCATCACTAACACGCTACCCAAAGGTGAGGAAAGGGAATAACACAAGTGGGTGTTGCAAAAGCCATTTTGCACACCCTATGATGGAGGTTAACTATAATAAGATTTCACATCTCTGTACAAGACACCTCAAGGGAGGACCACATAATGGCCATTCCCTTAGGATCATTATATGAAAGTGAAATGGTCTAGTCTTCAAGATGAGATCTTAAATCCACTAGACTAAATGTATCTAAATAATAGTTTTTTTTAATAGTCTAACATTGATAGGTATACATTTTTGAAATTTGGTAAGATTAGGAGACCTCGATACAATAGTTTTGTGATGATACTATCCTTTTTGTGTTGCCTCTATTGTTGAAGCCAAAAGGTGTAAGCAATTTTTGGATGTTTATGCCACTGTCTCTAACCAAAGTATCAACTATGAGAAGAGTCAAATTTATTTTTTCAACACTAAAGTTGACTTGTAAAAAATAAAGGTGATCTTATGGTGGAATGGTGCTCAAATTTTAGCTACTTATCTTGGGCACCCTCTTATTGTGAAAGAAGTATCTTAGACCTTCTATAATTTTATCCTTGAAAGAGTTTAGAGGAAACTTGCAAGTTAAAAAGAAAATCTCTTAGAGTCAAACTGGTAAACTCTAGTTACAAAAACACCAATCAATCTTGAAGAGACATATGGCAAATTTTTTACTATATTAAGCAAACAAGGATGCGATACAACAACCGAACATGACATTCACAAACTTTTAGAACAAAGACCAACAGATGAAAACACAACAGGGCTAGGATATCAAGATCCTCCTCATAATGACAAGCCTCCATTTGAATATTGGAGACTTTGAGATGATGGTACAGTGATCTTTGATTCTCCTCCTGACTTGAATGTTCTCCTTCTATGTTAACAACCATTACCTGATTCTAATGACAAGGATGCTAGGATCCCCATGGGTCCTCTTCCTCCTTCCATACATGAAAAAGGTGAATCTAGTAAATGCAAATGACCCTACAAATTGAAAAAACTCAAGTTTCCTCTCCATCCACCACTTGAATGTGAAAGGAAACTCCAAATGTTGTTAAATAGAGGTCTCATTTTATTACCACCTATGAATAGGTTGGTAATCCGCCCTAAAGATTATAACGTACCATTTTGCAAATATCATCGTGTTCTTGGCCACCGAACTGATGAATGTTGGACATTGAAGGACATACTGAATAAGTATCACTTCACTGATATCGACTGTTATCCTGTCATCCCATAATTCCTTAAACCAACTCCTCTTATCATTCCATAGTTGTAGAATTTTCTATTCTCACTATTGTGTGATCTTTCCCATCACCCACCTTGACTCATTCTTTCCTTACATTCAGTGAGGGCAAGAAGTTGTTAGCCTTGTCCTAGTCATGCATTTGTCCTAGTCTCTTAACTGTGTTATTTCCTTTCCGCTTATATTAATTGAGATTGCGAATCCAATAACTCAGTTAATGGTTGACTTGCATTTGCATTACTAGCCCCCTTTTACATTTTCATTTTTCTATGTGAATATCGTGTTCCCCTATAATGTGTGTTTGATGTTCTCTCTCTCTTTGTACACTTCCTCTATTTGTACCTCTCTTCTTCTATATGTCGTACTTTTCCTTTTCCCTTTTTTGTTTTTTGTTTTTCCTTTTGGGGATGATGCAAGGCATCAAGACCGAAATGTCTCCTTCATGTTGACTCAAAAAAAAAATTCTTTTCTTTTGCCTTTTCGTTTTCTTTTTCTTTTTTAAGCTTTTTTTTTTTTTTTTTTTCCTTTTGGGGATGATACAAAGAATTGGGACCACAATGTCTCTTCCATGTTGATCCAAAATGGAATTTTTTTTTCTTTTATTTTTGCTCTCTTTGTGTCATACTTCCAGTTTTGTGTGTTCGGGGAATGATGACAGTTCTGAGCTCTTTAATCAAAACATTGCAGCAACAAACATACTGACCCCAAATCCATAGATCCCTTATGTGTTTGGAGTGTTCCTTTTTTTTAGGGGCAACCCCTCTTTCTTTTGTTCATCTTCCTTTAACATGATGTAGCCTTACTTGGAGACGTATGACTTGGCATAGGGGCTTTCCAAGTTGGCTATCATGTCTTGTTTCCTTTTGCATTTTTCCTTCACTACGTAATTCTCACAGAACGGTGTGTAGCAATTCCTTTAAAGTGGGGGCATACATTGGTATTATTCATTTTGCATTTTTTATTTTCTTTGGTTCTTAGTGCAACCTTGTTACTTCATACGATGTGTTTGTCACTTTGTGGATGGCATTGGGTGTGATGTCCTTCATAAGTGTGACCTATCTTAGCATATTACATTCCTCTTAGTGGCTTGATGTGATGCACTACATCCCCTAAGTTGCGGATATTCTATTCTTTGATTGGTCCTCTCTTGGAGACATTAGAAACAATGTTCCCTAAGCTATAGACCTCACATGGACTAAACAAGACTCATTTGAACATTTCTTTTACATTTTACATTTTTGCATTTTGCATTTTCATGGCCACCTTGAATAACATAACTTGCATGCTTGTGGTACCACCACATTTGTTCATGAGTTCTAAGCATATAGAGCTTTTCTTATCTCATGAAGCACGAACCGAAATTGTCCTTTGTGGCACCTTATTAAAGTTATTAGGAGGTATAACTTTGATATGGTTGAGCAGGAAATCCCATTTCGCAGCACGACTTTTGCCCATAGCCACCTGCTTGTGTGAGGGCATACCAATCGAGCGTATGTTTCTCACCTTTTGGGCCTTCTCACCCCGTAGAAAATTAGAAGTTTCGTGGCCCTGAGTGAGTATACTTGGGATTTCTCACCCGAAAGACAACCATAAGTCTCGTCGCCCTAGAGTGAGTATACATTTTCTTTTTCAAATAAACAGCCTAGATCTGATCCACAACAAGTTGGAAATACGATTGAAGTTTTATTTCTTCCTTCTCATCATCATGTGTGTTCCTTTGAGCTTATGTTTGGTATTCCATGGGATCATGATCCTGGGGGCTTGATCATCCCTCTTGATTATTGTTTCATCTTACCAATGTGTGTGCATTTGGATCCCTCTCGATGTGCATATTGAGCTACTTTAGCGAAAGTTTGAAGCAAGTTCATCCTCCCACTAAAGTGGGGGCTTAATGTGTCGCCAAAAAATGTATAGTTGACATTTTTACGCTCACTTGAGTCTCTCTTTTGGACTTTGGCTTGATTTTTCCTAGATTTAATGTTGTAATGTGGCCAACACATTCACATTAGGTCTTGGACCCTTGTGAATCATTAAGACTTCTAGGTTGTCTTGTAAAGGTGTTGTAAAGTGTTGTAACCCACTTTCACACTTTTCTAAGACCCTTTCATCATAATTAACCTAAATAACTCATTTTTATCACTTACCAAGTCTTATTTCAAAGTGTTGTAAAGTGTTGTAACCCACTCACACTTTTCTAGACTTGTCATCACTCTAATTCCACCCTTTCTCATGTTTAAATGACCCTTTAATACACTTTCCGACTGTTTTTAAGTGTGTTTTTGATGATATTCCCATTGGACAACATTTAATGTCCCTTAATTCTTGACACCCACTTAATTTTCTTAAGTGGGACAAAACTCAAAATTATTTTAAATTTCTGGCAGGATTTTGTCCTCTAACCCTTGAGGTCGGCATGTGATGTGTTATTTTCAAGAATTTTTAGTAAAATCATGTATAAATAAGGGTTTTTCTCCTAATTTTTCATCTCCTACAATCCTCCTAATTTTTTTCACTTTCATAAGTCATTAAGCATTAAATCTCTCAAGCAATCAAGCATAATCAAGTCATCCATTGGAGCACTTCATTGCATATCTTCAGATTTCTACATCAAGGGTTTGGTAAGTTTATGACATTGCATGTTGTTTATTTATCATTCTCTTTCCATTTCATTTCATTTCATAGGGTTTGATTACCAAAGTGGGGTTTGACCAAGGCAAACCCCTATACTCTAACCCACAACCATTTTTCCCTCTTTGCAACATGTTTGTTTGCAGATTTTGTAGGTAGATTTGTCAAAGGAATTAGTGTTGAAAAGTGGTCAAGAAGTCTTCAAAAGTAATCAAGTCATCAAAACCCTAATTCAAGCTTGGAGACACTTTGTACCCCGTTTTCTGCAGAGTCGAGTGTAGACACCTGTCAAAAAAGAAAGTGCAGACCTGAGGCTACAAGATTCTACCCCAAAATTCCTAAGATCTGCAGGTGGATTAAGTCACCACTACTGGTGGATTAGTCCTGCTTTTGGGCCTAAAAAGTAATTCTTACATTTTTGGACACCCATTTGGCAGATTCCTATTTCAACAAAGTTTTCCCGAAATTGGGACTAAGTCGCCCAGCCTGGCGTAAGTGTCCCAGTCAACATTTTCAGGATTCCAAAATCTCCTAGCATCAAGTTTCAGATTCCAGGTGCACTTCTTTGATTCAGTTCAGTTATTTCATCATTTACTTGGATTCTTAGGCATTTTTGCATATCACATTGTGTTTTCAAACAAGTTGCATTTCCTAGATTTAGCATCATTAAATCATTCTATTTTTGGATCAGTGCATTAGTACATCTTAGTTAGTCATATTACATCACATTCACATTAACTTTAAGTGTAGACAATTGCATTTTGGACCCCATTTCTTTCTCCTTTTAGGTGAAAAACCATAGAAGGAGTTAAAGCAAGTGTGGGCAATCCAAAATCATTTCATCCACACAACCAAATTTTTGTAATTTAGAAAAAAAGTGTGAAGTTTTTTTTCTCATTTTTAAAACTTCTTTTGGAAAATGTCCCCAACTCCAACATTAAGAAGCTAGTTCTCCTTATTCATGCTAAAGTGGACATTGCTAAGAATTGGGGCATAAATTATAAAATGAGAAAAATGGATAGGACCAAAAAATGGCACGAACCAATACTTAATAGAAACCTCCTTTGTATGGTTGGGTTAAGTTGAATTTTTATAGTGTGTCTAAAGGAAATCTTGTGTTGGCTAGTGGTGAGGGAGTGATAAGAACTCATGATGGGATGTTTATTAATATCAACTCTAAAAATTTGAATGTCAAAATAAATATAATACCAAAGCCTTAGTGGTGTTGTGGTTTGTTAATTTCGTGCTCACAAATTAGGCATCCGATACATGCAAATTGAAGGTGACTCCAAATTAATCTTAGATGTTATTTTCAAACATCATTCAAGATAATAAAGGTATTATTAGTAATTTTCAAAACTTTTATTCCCTTCACATTTTTCATGAAGCGAACAAGGTTATTGATGCTTTATGAAAGTTTAGAATTTATTTGAATTCCTTGCATTGTTGGAGAGTGAAAGGAACAATCCCAATTCTATACACCCCCTTCTTCAATGTCTTTCTCGACTATCAAATTTAATAGAAGTAGTCACCCTTGTTGTATGAGCAAGGGATATTGTATTAGGGATATGAATGTGAAGTGGAATGATTGTGTTAATCATATGGGTATTATTTGATGTAAACCTTACATCTCTTTCAATGTGATGATGTTGTAATTTCGTGAGACAACCATTTGGGTTTTATCTGATACTAACTTGACATTTTTTCAAATCAAAAGATGTGGCAATACCATCAGTGGAGTAGCCATGTGACTAATACTATTATTTACCACCCCCATCTACAATTACTTAATATTCATTCCTATTTCATATTTAGCAACAATGGTGGCAACATGAGAATGAATCCTCAATATCAAAATCATATCACCTTTTAATAATTGTTGACAAGGTTGATGCATTTTTATTAATGAGAGTGGAGAAGTTCATTAAAAAATTATTGTACTAAGAGCCAAAATATCTCTAGATTGCAGTAACTTTTAAAAACTTCTAGTTGTGCTTTTTGATCAAAATTGCATCCCCTTGCATTACTCCCTTACTATGTTATTTAGATATGGAGGGTGATAGAGTCTATATTGAACCAATTTTTTTGTAGGAAAAGTGATCCTAGATCTAACTAGGATTTAGATACTTTTCACTACTCAACATTAAAATCAAGATCGACACTTGGGCAGAGAAAGGATTTTTTTTAGTGGTGAATAATTCATGTTAGCCAATTCAAAATTAGAAAATACATTGTGACCAACAAGGTGGCCAAATCACCTAGATTTTACAAATTATTGGTCTAATGCATTTCAATTCGCCATAAGTTTATTTTTTGAGGCATATGTAATTAATAGTTTTGCTATAACAAACTACGAATTTCCAATCATGGTCTAATTAATATTTTCACTTAGAATCTCAAAATCGTGTATTAAATCACCCACATATTCACCAATACTATTAAAATGACATAGTGTATTAGGACACATTTCACCAACATCATTTAAATGTTCATTGTGTGTGAGGACCCATCTGACCAATAAAATCTACAAATAATTGCATATGAGGACCCATTTCGCCAATAACATTAAAAAATAATTATGTTTGAGGACACATTTCACCAATTACATTAAAAAATAATTATGTTTGAGGACACATTTCACCAATTACGTTAAAAAATAATTGTGTATGAGGACCCATTTCACCAATACTATGATAACTCCGTGCTAATTGTAGGGCCATAATCACCTTGAAAATTACAACGTATGTGTTCCGTCAAGGTTTGATTCGCCCAACATTTAAATGTATCGTTGTATTGTCACATAGGATTTGCCAGATTTTTACTATACCTTTTACAAATCCTATGTAATTTTCCAAATATGGATTGATATAAATGCAATAAAAAATTTGATTTATTTTTACATTTTTTTGTTTAGATTTGAACTTGTGAGCTCTCAATTCAAAAGTTGGAACCTTGATCATAGGCAAGTTACAAACTTATAGCTACATGCATTGCTGCATTAACGAATAGCGAGTCAGTGAAAACCTAAAGGTAAGTGATCATTTCTTCATAATGTTATAAGACTTTTTTTTATCTCTTTGCCATTCTTGATTCAATCTTAAAGATGATATTGAGTAGGGAATGTGATCATATTCTGTGTCCTTAAACAAGAAGATATTTTTTGGCAACTTTTATTTCTTGAGAGATCAAGATGTCAAGCAACAAGTGCAACAACAGTAAAACTCCTCACGGTGGTGAAGGAAGACCATCAGAACACCCAAAACACAATCACCATAAAGTCTTACTTTGGAAATGTTTATGATCCATTAGATCAAGATGGAACTACATCATCAACTCTTGCACCAAATATTAATGAAGAAGGCAAGTGCTGGCAATATCGAAATGAGTTAATTGAGTTAGATGAGGATGACAATGTTGCAAAAAATGTTCCAGAGGATACCTAAGGTATTCAGAATGAGTTAATTGACTTGGATGAAAATGATGGCATCGTAGATGATGTTCAATATAGGCATCTACTAAAATTCAAACCAATGCCTCAACAAACAATAAGTAAATCAATGTTCATACAAACACTTCACAACTAGTGGATTCCATAAATAAGTTTAAAAATCACTTGAAAAAATAATTACTATATTCCAAAGCTCAAACAAACACTTCATAAATAATAAATGCAAACAAAGTGAATGCCAAAGTAAAATTCAAACATGCAAAGTAAATTTCAAAATGGATCCAATACAAATAAATACTAAAATCAAGCCCTTGCTTTAATAAACAATAAGTAAATCGATGTTCAAACAAACACTTCACAACTAGTGGATGCCAAAACATGCCGAATAAAAAATTTGAAAATCACATCAAACAAACAATTAATGAATACCAATTCTCAAACTCACAATTCATAAAAACAATAAATGTAAATAAAGTGAGTACCAAAGATTCAAAGATCAAACATGCATTTAGAACATGTCAAAATGGATCAAATATAAGTTAATGCCAAAATTCAAATTCATGCTTTTAGTAAAAAAATAAGTATATCATTTTTCAAACACAAACTTCACAACTAGTAGATGCCAAAACATGCTAAATAAACAAGTTTGAAAATGATTTCAAACAAAGAATTAATTTATGTCAAAGCTCAAACCCATACTTCATATAAATGATAAATATAAACAAAGTGAATGCCAAAGTGTTAAGTACAAAAATACAAAGTATATGTCAAAATAGATCAAATATAAGTCAATAGTAAAATTCAAACCCATACTTCAATAAATAATAAGTAAATCAATGTTCAAATGCACACTTCACAATTAGTGGATGTCAAAGTGAAACACACTAAACAAACAAGTTTGAAAGTAACTTCAAACAAATAATTAATGTATGCCAAAGCTCAAACAAACACTTCACAACTTGTGGATTCCAAAACACACTTAACAAATAAGTTTCAAAATCACTTCAACTAAACAATTAATGATTTCACCAAAACTCAAACAAACACTTCATATTACAATAAATGTAAATAAAGTGAATATCGCAGTGTCAAAGTTTAAACATGCAAAGTAAATGTCAAAATAGATCAAATATAACTCAATGCCAAAATCGGACGTAACTCTTTTCCCGTGAGGCCTGTTTCAGCTTTGGCTGGAGGGTACGGTTTATCATGGTTGTTTGGGCCGTTGGTTCCTGCCTTGGTCATTTGGGTTATGCTGGAAAGTTCGGCTATATTTGGCCTGTGTGGTGCATTGTTTTGTGCACTAATTGTGGTCGACCAAGTATGGTGTTCCAGTTTGGAGTGGCATGTGTATGTGCTAAGGAGTCCCTAGCGGCTCAGTGTAGTCGACTCTTTGTAATCCAGAACAGAGATGTACATAATGCAATTGTGGAAATTGTCTCGCGGGTGTTAAATGTGAATCAACACTGCTGCGAAAGCAGAGTATATGAGACTGTGGTTGGCGCTCTTGTGGACATTAGTGAATCAAGGGAATGGGTGTCTATGCGGCTAAATAGGATTGTGGTTGGCCCGATTGTTCTTGCAATTGCAAACGCTACCATGGATTTGAGACCGAATGGTTGGGTCAGCTTCCTGCGTGCTTTTTTTGATCCTACATTGGTATTGGAGGAGGGTGCTTTTTTTGATCCTACATCTGTTTGGGATGTATTTGGGAGCTACCCCCTATTTTGGTAGCACTTATTTATAAACAAAAAAATAAAATAAAATTCAATGCCAAAATTCAAACCCATGCTTCAATAAACAATGAGTAAATCAATGTTCAAGAAAACACTTCACAACCAGTGGATGCCAAAAAACACACTAAGACTCTTTGTAATTCAGAACAGAGATGTACATAATGCAATTGTGGAAATTGTCTCGCGGGTGTTAAATGTGAATCAACACTGCTGCGAAAGCAGAGTATATGAGACTGTGGTTGGCGCTCTTGTGGACATTAGTGAATCAAGGGAATGGGTGTCTATGCGGCTAAATAGGATTGTGGTTGGCCCGATTGTTCTTGCAATTGCAAACGCTACCATGGATTTGAGACCGAATGGTTGGGTCAGCTTCCTGCGTGCTTTTTTTGATCCTACATTGGTATTGGAGGAGGGTGCGGTGGATGATGAAGCCACGACTTTGGTGAACTTTATGGTTGATGCCTGGGAAGTTTTCTGAACCGGGGTAAAAAATGCGAATATGGAGGCTTTCTCCCAATTTTTGGCTTCTAAACATTCTTGGCTTAGCGAAGGGAGTCTTAGACAGATCTCCGCACTGGGTAGTTACTTGGCTATCATTTACCAGTGTCTAGTGGTTTAGGAGTTTAGCGTTGTCTGAAGTAGCATGTGGGTTGTAGTGCCAGTTGATGGGATGCTTGTTTCTTGGCTATAATAGGCCAGTTTTTGGTGCACTTGTTGTTAGGGTTGTTAGGTGTTGTTGTGGGTTGGTTTTTTAGTAGTTAGTGGTTTTATTACATACCCTGCTGGTTGTTGTATTTCTGTTTGGGATGTATTTGGGAGCTACCCCCTATTTTGGTAGCACTTATTTATAAACAAAAAAATAAAATAAAATTCAATGCCAAAATTCAAACCCATGCTTCAATAAACAATGAGTAAATCAATGTTCAAGAAAACACTTCACAACCAGTGGATGCCAAAAAACACACTAAACAAACAAGTTCAAAATTCATTTCAAATAAACAATTAATGTATGCAAAAGCTCAAACACATGCACTTCATATAAACAATAACTACAAACAAAGTGAATCTCAAAGTGTCAAAGTTCAAACATACAAAGTAAATGTCAAAATGAGTCAAATATAAGTTAATACCAAAATTCAAACCCACACTTCAATAAATAATAAGTAAATCAATGTTCAAACACACACTTCAGACAAAATAAGTTAATGTCAAAATTCAAACCCACACTTCGATAAACAAAAAGTAAATCAATGCTCAAACACACACTTGACACAAACAATAAATTAAACATGTTGGCAAAAGGAATGGGCCGACAACTGCCACCTAAGCGTCAAATCTTAGTGTGTTATTTAAGCCCAACTATTTAAACTCCTTTGCCACAAGCTCATCACATCCTTTTAACTAGGCTTCTATACTCCTCTCTTGAAGTCCCCTTGATTAAAATTACTGCCTCTAATTTGTTCTATGATGTCACTTCACTATCATAACTAGATTGTTATGTCAAGGCTAAGAATGGTAGGTGAAATCAAGAAATACATTTTTAGACTATAATTATTATAATTAAAAGGAACATTATTATTATCATCTTTATATAAAAATAAATTAAAAACAAATTTATTAATACAAATGTTTTTTCCTTAGTAATTATATTTGTTTTTCTTAATTTAATAAATAACCTTTATTTTTGTTAATGACAGGGTCATGACACAAAGTATAACCACATACAAAACAAACACTAGTTCAAACATGTCAAAATACAAAAACACACAAAGTGAATGTTGAAGTTATAAAACATTTTGAAGTACAAACATACATAACATGGAATCTATTCAAACATCACAAAGTTCAACAAATACACCAGACAAAGTGAATTTAAAATTTAGTTCACACACAAACCACACAAAGTGAATTTAAAATTTAGTTCACACACAAACCACACAAAGTGAATATGAAAATTAGTTCACACACACACACACACAACATAAAGTTAACTTTCGAACATGCATACACACACACACATGCACTAGAATAAAGTGAACATCGTTGAAGTTTGTTCATACATACATTCCACACAAAGTGTAAATTAAAGTTTGTTCTACACTTCACATAATATAGTAGAAAAAATGGATGTCAATGTTCTTTCCAACATGCAAACATATGCAATGAATGCCAAAGTTAGTTAAAATATATGCCACACAAAGTAATTGCCAAAATTAACTTTCGAAAAAGCGCACACATACAAATAAAAAGTGAATGCCAAACATACTTCTTAGAAAGTAAAACCACACAAATAAAGAGAATTCTTTAAAATTATAAGACATGTTTAAGTGAAAATATGTTGCACATGGAGTTTATTGAAATATGATAAAGTTAGTTTAGACGCACACCACACAAAGTGAATGCCAAATTTAGTTCAAACACATGCCACATGAAGTGAATGTCAAAATTAAATTTCAAATACAAACATGTAACACATAGATTTCATCCAAACATGATAAATTTGAAACAAACACTACACAAAGTAAATGTCTAAGTTAGTTCAAGCACACACCACACAAAGTAAATGTCTAAGTTCAAACACACACCACACAAAGTGAATGTCAAAATTAACTTTCAAACACACATACAATTGACATAAAATTAATTTCAAGGTTACAACACATTTCACACAAACAAAAGTGAACACATACCATAGATTAACCACACATGAAATAAATATGTATTTCTTTTTAAACACGTAGAGTTTGTTCAAACATACAAAATTTAAATATATTTCACAAAAAATCACTTCAACCACACACAAAGTGAATGCCAAAGCTCAAATACATTTCACACCAAAGTTCAAACATGCAACACAAGTGAGTGTCAAAGTTAGTACAATCTTCACACAAAGTGAATGTGAAAGTTCAAACATGCTCACACATGCCAAATTACAAACACAACGTTTGTTCATTTCACACATAGTTTGTTCAAACACACACTTCACACATTTACAAAGTAAATGCTAAATTTTAAACATACACAAAGCTAGTTCAAACATACCAAAGTACAAACATACAAAAGTGAACAAATGCCTAATTTAAAAATGTTTTACAAAAAGTTACTTCAAATTCACAAAGTAAACACTTAAGTTTAAGCAATCAAAGTACAAACACACAAAAATGTGAATTTCAAAGTTCAAAATACTTCACTTTAAATTTCAAACATACACCATAAGTGAGTGTCAAAGTTAATACACTATTCATACAAAGTGAATGTGAAATTTCAAACATACACACACATGCCACAGTACAAATACAACACATTTCACACACAGTTTGTTCATTTCACACATAGTTTGTTCAAACACACACTTGAAACATATACAAAGAAAATGCTAAAGTTTAAACATGGAAACATAAGTGAATGTGAAAGAACTCAAACACTTTATGGAACATTAGTTCACTTCACACATAAGTGAATGCCAAAGATAGTACACATTTTACTCAAAATAAATCTGAAAGTTCAAATATAATCACATGCCACACACTTCAAACATATACAAAGCAAATGCTAAAGTTTAAACATTGACATAAGTGAATGTGAAAGAACTCAAACACTCTATGCAAAATTAGTTTGAACTTCACATATTGTTTTCAAACATACACTTCACACATAAGTGAATGCCAAAGATAGTACACGTTTTACACAAAATAAATTTGAAAATTCAAATATAATAGTTAGTTCAACCACACATGAAGTATACGAAGTTCAACCACACATGAAGTATACGAAGTTCAACCCCACATGAAGTATACATTGAAGCTCAACACACAAAAAGTAAATACCAAAGTTAAAATAAACTTCACACAAAATTACTTCAACCATGCATGAAGTAAACACAACAAGCACACACAATGTGAATGTGAAAAGTTAACATTGAAGCTCAACACACAAAAAGTAAATACCAAAGTTAAAATAAACTTCACACAAAATTACTTCAACCATGCATGAAGTAAACACAACAAGCACACACAATGTGAATGTGAAAAGTTAAGACACACTTCACACAAAGTTTGTTGAAACACATACTCTACACATATACAAAGAAAATTACCAAATTTCAAACATGCGCTTCGTGTGAAGTGTATTGAAATAAAATGAGTGCCAAAATTCAAACCCATGCTTCAATAAACAATAAGTAAATCAATGCTCAAACACACACTTCACAACTAGTGGATGTTGAAGCATACAAAACAAACAAGTTCAACGAAAGTCGCTTCAAAAAAACCTTTTAATGTATGTCAAAGCTCAAACACACACTTCATATAAACAATAACTACAAATAAAGTGAATGCCAAAGTGTCAAAATTCAAACATACAAAGTAAATGTCAAAATGAGTCAAATATAAGTTAATGTCAAAATTAAAACCCACACTTCAATAAACAATAAGTAAACCAATGTTCAAATACACACTTTACACAAACAATAAATGAATTTCTCAAGAATAAAACACAATGAACAAACATGTTTAAATTACAATCTGGTAATAACACAACACTAATTATTAAAATATTACCAGATTACATTATAATTAAAAGATATTATAATACTCAATTAATCACACTACACCAAAAATGTCAAATCATTAAATATGATAAAAAAATAAATTAAAAATAAAAAAAATTAAAACTTTCTGTAATAAAAGATAATCTAAAAAATCAACACAGAGACACTAGACTGAAAAGAATGGTTATGACCAGTGACCATTCTTTTCAGCCTTGGGGAGGGGGTCAATTCAACCCCTCCCAAATAATTTTTTTTTGTATTAAACAACAAAACTATTTACATATTAATTTACATATTAGTTGACCGATTTCAGCAACTGCAACACTAAAATTAAAGTTTGCTTTGCATTTGACTGCAATAACAATTCAGAAATTCTAGATGTCACTTTACAACATGGAAAAGATATATGACTGTAGTAATGAATAGGATGCAGAGATTTTCCAGTGTCTCATGTTTCCAGTGTTCCAAGCTGATCGGAATGTTGTTGAAGCAGATCTGCATACTTGATCAGTATGCGGCTCCTCTCCTGGAACCACATGAATATTTATTGGGTTATGACTTCCTCTGTTCCACAGGAATACTTGATCAAAGGTCTTGAATGTTTTCCCTGCACACAAATTCATTACAAGGTATTCATGGATGTTAAATAGGTCACAATTGATCTAAGTACTGTGAAACTGAAAATTGAATTTTTGTAACCCCAAAAACAGGTATTCTATGAAGTACCTCACAATCCCATTCCATCTGTAATTAGCTTTCTACCCTTCCCAAACTACCTACACAAAACAAAACAAAACCCATTTCATTTTGAATGAAGCTGAACAAAAAGCCTCATAATCTACTTACTTTTCCAAATGTCATATTTCGCTTGCAGATCAAAAAATTACGTATGCTATTTTTTCCCCTTTTCCTTGGGTTGCCAGTTGTGTTTGACTGAATTTGAACTACAGTCCACTTTGGAGAAACTATTGCAGTTCAAATCTTCTATAAAAAAATTGAAAGGATTCATTGAGCAAGCCTTCCTGGCTTTCAAACAAGGATGACTGTTAGGAATGTATGCAAAAATGAGGAATTTTTCATATGGCCCGTGATCGTATTACAAAAATTGTTGAACAATATATATGGTTCAATAAGAAGATTGTAAGAAGTTTAACATATGTAGATGATTCTATCTCTATTAACTATGCACTCTATGTAAAATTGGCTCTGGCAACCATCTTTCTGACAGGGACAATGGTTCATATATGCTCAACACTAACCCAATAATTTTGTCAATTAAGTCTTCACAAAATAAGCTCAAGAAAAAAGAAAGTACCACCAATTAGATACAAATTTCATTTCACTGTGTAAAATATCTCTGCATCGAGGAAGGAATAGGGATTTATACCAAGGATATGTGGCGAGTGACTTAACTCAAATCAGACAATTTAGTTTAAGGAATCACTACAATTTCAAGTCTATTTGAAAAAAGGCATCCTCCTGACTGTGTGGAGGTCACTAAGATCGACTGCAAGTATAGAGAGAGAGACTGGAATTTGGAGATGATGGTTTCTATCAGAAATCAATCTGCAATTTCTTTCAGCATTGGATGACTTGTTCTTGTGCCATCATATTGAAGAAAAAAGGCAAAAATCCAAACATAAAATCTGAAAATAGAAAGAAAACCAAAACAAAATTAAAACAGAAATCACTGAAGTGAATTTGACTTCGGCTACTCAATCAAGCTTTCACTGCATCTGCATCAAGCATGGTCTGTTATATCCATTTCCCTTTCCCTACTGATAATGCATATAATTTCAGGTGTAGCAGAAAAAGATATGAAGAGTACTTAAGTAGAGGTGGGCATAGGAGGTAGGCAAACATTGAAAGCATTTAACAAATATTACCAAGAGTGCAACAGGAAGAGCCAACAAATGGAGGCGGTTTATGGCAGCGTAAATTTAAATGGCAGGGAGACTTTTTATATACAGGGACCCAATTTGGCATAAGCTTACGGGCTAACTATATAATAGGATTGTGAAACCCTATATCCTGCTGTAATTACTTCCCTAACCAAGGGCTTAAAAAACCGTGTACCAAGAAAGCAAAAGGCATGGAAACCTAGCAGAATGTAGAGCTCTTCTTGGTGCTGCGTACATGCTGCCTACCTCTTAATCTTCTTATATTGTAGAGTTTATAAAAACAAAGAAGCCTGTGAAGGAGGTGCTAAAACTATATGACAGGGCTTGCCCAATGGGCTTCCAAGAGCCTTGGATTTCTTAAGAAAGAAGCATTCCAAACAAATAAAGCTGCGGTACTGGGTATTGAACCACTGAACTCATTATCAGACACATTGAATACCTTCATGGCAGACTATTAAAAGCAGGAATAGTACCATTAAGCCTATTATTATCCAATTGAAGAACATACAATCTCTGCAGACTCTCAGGTATCTCACCACTCAACAAATTTTATGACAGAACAATAACTTCTAGACGATGAGGTTGGAAGCAGAAGCAGGCAAAGGCCAACAAGGCTTTTCTAGAAGTAGAACTGCAAGATGTGCTAAGGGCAGCAAAGGCAGAGAAAGAGGCAGTACACATCATGAAAGACAAAGCAAGAAAAGCAATAAAACCCATTTCAAGATATCTAGAAACTTAGTTTGTAATTACTAATTATGGCTCTATGACTGACAGATTCTCTGGTTATCTTTACTATGAACCATGAGGTGTGACTGCCTTGATGCAATCAAACCTATTTTGCAGTCAATGTGCAGTACTTATAGGGATGTCGCTTCTGGCATGAAACATGTAGGGTATAATCACTGCTTTTGAGCAATCATCCTTCTGATTGAATGGAGTTTTGTCTCATGAAATCAATTTCTCACTATAAAATAGTTATAGCTCCATTAGAGTGATTATAATTGAACTACTATTATGCTAAACAAGACCTGTTGTAACTGTATACTCTGTAATTGCAAATATATAGTAACTAGTAATGTAATGCTGAGAATGTTGGTTTTTATTTGCAATATACTATCAACAATGGTTGCATATAGAAGTGGATGTTGGGGAGTTTCTAATTTCTATCAAATTTCTATCTCTTTTTTAACAGAAAAATACTGTTCACAATATGTAAGAACTTCTTGAACCCGGTTACTAGACTAAGCAAGTAATCTAAATTATTTTCACTCTCCATGAAAATTATCACCCACAGAAAAAGACATGCAAAACCAATAAAACTTTCAAAATAAAAATCTACACATAAGATATAAGAAAACAAAAGAAAAACACGTAACCAAACATATAAAAATATAACTCACAAGCAAAAGAAAAACAGAGGAGGCATGGCCATGCCAAACAAAAATAGAAAGGCAGTTAAAACAGAACAGTAACTTACAAAATACCCAGATCGTTAGTCAGCAATGGAATCTTATTACTGATTTCTTTCTTTCCCTTAGTATGTCTAATGTTATGGAGGATTCAAAGGAATTCACAAAGTCATTAAAGAACTGTTTCAATTAAAATCTTTTCAGAAGAGAGAACATGGATTTAAACTCTTGATAAATGAACATTACTTACCTAATCGCAAAATGTAATGCAGTTCAAATCTTCTGCTCCAATGCCAAATATCACAGAGCTCAATTGAGAATTCGTCTATTCAATGAAGGCTTGGAAAATCAAGCTTGTGTAAACTAATTCTTCAACTCAATTTTAAAGAAATTTGTGAAGCACCAGATTTATCCTTCATGCATGCTTCTTCAATAATTCACCGGATTTATCCTGCCAATCTGCACTTCTTCTCCTCATTTTCACAATGGGCATAACATCAGAGCTACGCCTACTTCCTCTCTGAGTGACTCGATTCTTTGCAATATTGCACTTGATCGAGAATTCCTTTGTGATGACAGAATTATTTTTGAGGAGATCACCAATCCGCAGGAAGTGATAGGCGAGGAGACAGACAGATGAAATAAACCTAAACTGCTCTGCTCCACTAATAAACCTAAACCAGCAAACCATGCTTTTTTAAACGGTAATAATAGCCAAGAGTAAGCCATGCTTTTTTTAACGGTAATAACAGCTAAGAGCAAGTCATTCCCTCCAGGCTGTCGTTTCAGAGCCGTTGGGCCACACTCC
>VDFB02266037.1:0-36970 GCA_007258455.2 Sequoia sempervirens
TAACACCACTTCCATCACTCTCTCCAGTAGGTTGTCCCAAAGTAATTTCTTCACCATCAGCATCACCATGGGTTTAGATACTTCCAAATCCAGCAACACCACTATAAACCTTGCCGCGATGTCCACATTGGTTCTCCAACGCTCGACAGTGCTCACAAATTCCTCACCAAGAAGCAACTCAACCGCACCTAGCACAAGATCATCCTATTCTTTGAAGAATGATTTCAGTCTTCCAATTCGCCCGTAGAACGCCCACAACTTCCGCCTGGAAGGCAGCGATATTGGAGACTCCATCTCATCGCGCACAAGGATAGAATGCCAAGACCAAGCAATGAATATATTACCATACCCCTTATTAATGCTAACGACCCTTCCACTCGAAAATCCCACGCCATCAGTCCTTCGACAAGACATGGCATTTATGAAGCCCATCCTTGCAGCCTTCAGCGAACACCACCTCGCATCGCTCGGTACCTATCATCGCCTTTCTTCTCCTACACGCATACCAAGGATATGCCACCCACTTCACACCACCGACGGCACCAAAAACGAGACCACCCGCTTGGTAGCCACGGGAAAAATGATTGTCTTTCCTAAACTTGTTTCCTAAACTTGTTTTGGTCTCTTTTATTCCTTATTCATCTCCACAAAGATGACAATCTCTTCTAAAACCTCTTTCAATTTCTTGTTATATCCCTTAGCCTAAATACTTTTACTTTGAAATTTCATTTATCCTTTTATTCATCCTTAATGACATATTCAAGATATATTTTTAATGGTCGCAACTCGTTAGAATCCCCTTTCTTATTCATCATTCCCCAGGTTCCTAAACCTTCTCACAAGATAGGACCCAATGAATTCTACCACAAATATCAAATAAGCTTCTTCTATGTTTGTAATCCCTTATTGACATAACTTCGCTTATCGTAACACTCACTTTTTGAATCCCAACCTGCCTTTACCTCTTACTAGGTTTTTGATGACATAACTAATGTGAGTGGGAGAGGAAGCATTGTCCAATGATTTTGTGTGTGCTCTCAATATATAGTTTATACTCTAATGCAAAGGGATGTGAATCCTATTAAAATTAATAGGATGGATTACAATGACATAAATTCATTTATAGACACGAAACCATTCATAACAGACTATTATCATTTAGCATCAACCATCAACATTATTGTCAATACATGTTCATCTTGTACACAATCTATGTTATCTATTTAGTCACATCTATCCCTTATCCTAAGTAGCCTAATGTTCTAATTTTCATAATTTCATGCCAACTGCTTACTTTTGGATAACCTCTTTAAAGAGATCTCACTACTCAGAAATAAAGGCCATTGTACTGACCAAGATGTATGCGATGCTTCTTTTGGATGCTCTCAGGGAGATGTTGTATTAGGCACGAGTTGCTAAGTTGAATATCAAGATTTATAACATAGGTCAATGCAGGTTTGAGCTCAAAATATGGGGTTTCAGCTATGTTACCAGGTTCTCCTGAAAAACGTTGGGTTCTAGTTCTGGTTCGTGTTGAGTTCGGATCCTGGTTCAGTTCTTTTGCGGGTTCGGCTAGGGTTTGTGTTTTTTTGGTCTCATTCGCCCATGAAGAATCCAAGCGAACCCAGGAAGAAACCTAGAGCGAACCCAAGGAGAACCCGCGTGATATGGCGACCAAAAAGTGGTTTTTTTTTGGGAAACAGTAATTTTTATTAAACATAGTAATTGCTTTTCATTCAACTACAATATTGCAATATTGTCTGAAAGGATACATAAGTAAAATTTCAAGTAACTCAACTATCAACAACAGACATAGCGGCCGCCTATCATAGCATCAAGAAGGTTAGGGACATGAGGGTCTCTAAACTTTGGATCAAAGGTGATTCATTAAATATAGTGAATTGCCTTAAGCAAAGGTCTCCTCCTTCGTGGTCTATCAACAACTTTATATCTAATGCCATTTATTTATGTGAGGAATTTGAAGAAATTTAAATTTCCCATGCCTATAGGGAGGCTAATGCTGGAGCCGATTGGTTGGCTAATTATGGGGTGTTGTTGGCTAGTTCATGGAGGGAAGGTGACGTCCTTCCTACTGATTTGAAGAACCTTATCATTAATGAGATCCATTTATTTTTTATTATTACCCACCTCCTTGATCTTGGGGTTGCGTGGGTATTATGAAGCTTGTTGTTTGATGGGATTTCTCGCACAATGGGTGATCATTGGAAATTGTTGCCTCCTGTTGGCGAGTTGTCTAAGTACTCTGCATATTACTTCCTCCCGGACTACTTTCAAGTGCCTCATACACTTTCTGGGTGGTTTTTTGGCTAGGGCTTCGGTTGTGCTCTGTTTGTGCTCTACTAGTATCTCGATGATAGGAGGGGATAGGTGTCGCACCGAGCCTTTGTCTTGTGAAGAAACGAGAGCCAATCCCCAAGTTTGGGAAATTCTGCAGAATGGTGGTGTTACTCCTTACCTGGAGCATCTAAAGGGTTTTGAACCCTTGATGTCTAAGGAGTTTGTTGACACCTGGCATGGCCATGTGGTTAGTATGTTTGGTAGAGATACTACCATTAATGAAGATTTTATTGTTGAGGTTACGGGTTTGTCCATGGTCGAGAGAAAATTTTACAGGGACAAGAACATTTCTCAAAATGCAAGGAAAAATTTCCTTCATGATAGGGAAAGGGATAGGATGGTCCGTTTGGATTGTGGCGGATATGACAAAATACAGATTAAACCTATTTGGTAGGAGGTAGCAGTGGCTTTGATGCACTACTTTACGCTTGATGGAAGATTCATAGTGCTCCATGGCCTTCACTTTGTCCTTTTGAACCACTTTCGCCATGGTAAGTTGGTCTCATTCCCATTTTATCTGTTGAGTTCCTTAGAAGAGGGTATTTTGAATTTCAAAAGGAACCCCAGGAATCCTTATCTGCGTGAAGGTTTAATGCTTCTCATTGTGGATTTTATGAAAGCTAATTGCATTGTAAGAACCCCTATTTCCAAAAAGAAGGGGAAAGGTAGTGGGAATTGTAGGATTCGAGAGATTCAGGATTCTAAAGCTTTGGAGTTTGAAGTTGATTCTAAAGGGTGGTCGGATGGCTATGATACCGACCTGGATTATACCCCTTCGACGAGTGATGTGAAGTCGTCTTCCTCCATAGCTCCACGTGCTAAGCGTAAGTTGAAGGGTCTTGAGGGTGGTTCTGTTGGTAAGAAGCCGAAGGCCTATGCCAAGGTGGACGATGTTAATCTGAAGAAGGTGGCAAGAAATATTCAAGGGGAGAACTCGGGTATTGGTGGGTCCCCTATGGACAGTAAGGAGAATTCGGTTGTTAATCTGGATGTTTTTGTTGGGGAACCTATGTCTAAAGGGAAGGCTAAGATAGTTTGTGAGGATGTGCCATTTGAGGAGCCCCCAGTGGGGTCGCATCAGGGCAGGGGTGTTTTTTGGGGTGCTATGGACTTCTCTCAGGCATTGGGCCTTGTCAAAGAAGGGGCTGATATCTCCTTCAATTTGCTTATGTGCCTGGTTCAAGAAATTCAAGATATTCATAATAAGCATGATGCTATTGCCAGGTGCAACATCTCTAGTCTTCATAGCCTCAAGGAGCAAGAAGCTCTTTTTGGGCTTTCTAGATCCCTGAATACCAATGTGGGTGGTCTGGTGGATGAGCTTGCTTCACTGAAAAATGGCCTAAACCTGAGAGTAGTGGTGCTAGAATGACAAAATAGACAACTTAGAAGGGACTTGGACACACTCATTAATATAAGCAAGGAGAAGTTGGAGGCATTTGCTAAGGGTATGGTGTTCCTTAACCAGAAGGCTATGGAGTTGATCGGGAAGGGTCTGTTTGATGCTCATACTAACTTGGTTCATGAGGAGGGTGTTGGTTTGGAGGTGAATTCGGTTGATCTGGATACTAGCAGTGTTAAATTTAGAACAAAACTAAGAAAGGTAAGAAGGATCTTGCTCATGATGTTGAAGAAATCATGGACATGCATAAGAGGCTGGCGGCCAAGGATATGGAGGCTGCTAAAGTGCTCAAGGAATTACTGTAGTGGCCTTGTGGCCTTGTTGTTTTTTGTTTTTTTGGTTATGTTGGTTGTCTGATGGTTTGTTGATTGCTAGATAATCAGCTATTTTTTGTGTTGTTGTTGGGTGGGAAGTCCCTTGTTTTATCTTTGCTGCCACTTTCTTTTTTGTTAAAGGGTTTCAGGTACCCTTCAAAACCTGTTTATCGTTAATAAAAAACAATAGACATAATGTATGTACACAAAATATCAAGAGCTAAATTCATCTCATTACTACATTAGGAACGTAAAATGAAACTCAGTAAAAGGAAATATGAAAACAAGTACCTTCTCAAATCATAGCCCATAAACAGGTGTACAAGTGTAAAAGCAATCAAAAACTTGGTTATTTGCTTGTGAACTATAATGATGATAACTTTTTACCATATTAAACTTAGGTAGTGAACATCAGTTATGTAATCCCAACATTAGGTAATGAAAATTTTAAAAAACCTTTAAAAAATCTCATTTTTCTTATACAAGGACATACTGGCATTTCATATATCACAAGACATGTGCACCTCATCACCACCTGGCAAGCATAGACATCCTCAAATTTCCCCACACTGCAGCCAAACCCACAAGGTGTAACAATAACAACAATTGCATGACTATTACTTTTAATTGAAAAATATTTTATCAACTGCCATGAAACGTGACATACAAAAATCTAACCTAATGATGATCGTAGGATGTAACCATGAAGCAAGAGACTTTTATCATGCATGTTTTAAATGATATTCAAGTTTATGGTGGTTTTGTTGTTTATATCATAGTTGGAAAACTCGCCAATTGCAAGTACTCGGCAAAAAGCAAAAACAAAAACTCGGCAAAAAACTCGGGAAATTAAAAATTGCTTAAACTTCACTAAAAACGCATTTTTTTTGCAAAATTCAAAGATAAGATGCATCCAATGAGTCAATAAATGAGTACATATAAGAAACAAGCAGTATTTGATTGATATGAAAGAAAATTGGATACAAAATGGCATCCTCATGTGGAATGTTGAGTGCTCAATGCGTTGATATGATAATAGTCTGAAACAAAATGAAAATAGCAAATTGTTTTTGTAAAACTAAAAGTAAATACTACACAAACATTAATATATTTCATTTTTTACAAATTCACATGAATCACATCTTCCTCTTCCCATGTCTAGATCTCAGTAAGGGACCGGAAGAGGGTCTAATCGTAGGAGTCTGCTCCTGCTGTGCCTGTGGTTCCTCAACCTCCATCCTGGATGTAGATCCTCCTGCAGCTGCTGGTGGTGGCACTGGCAATGACTCCTCCTCAGGGTCATCCTCAAGGTCGTCCAATGAGAATGCAAATCCACCCTCCTCCATTGCCTGTCGCTCTAAATCATAAATCTCATCCTCAGTAAACAATGGAGGCTGCTCCCCTCGCCCTGTCCAATCACTGTATGGATCTATCTCATCCAAATCAATTGGATCATCATATGATATTTCTTCTACCTTTCTTCTGCGCAATCGAAGATTATATTGCACATAAACAAGGTCATTGAGGCGTTTTTGAGGCGAGTTTGTTCCTCTTTTTTGTGTGGATAGCCTCAAACAAACTCCAATTGCGCTCACAATTGGAAGAACTACAAGGCTGGCTCAAGACACGGAGGGCAAATTTTTGAAGATTTGGGGTTTTTCCACCCCAATGTGTCCACCAAACATCTACAAAAAAAACAAAAAAAGAGTTAGAAAATTGTAACTTGTAACTTGTAACTTGTAATTATCAATTTTTCATTTTTGTAACTTGTAAATTTCAAATTTTATACCTGGTGGCAGCCTAGATACTGCTCTCTTTGCCAGGTCTGAAGAGAAGAGTGCACCCCTTTTTTCTCTATAACTCTGCAATTCATTAACAATGCAGTCTGCCTCATCAGGTGTGGATGTCATCCGCTGAATGCAAGTAGTGAGGCCCTCCATAACCTCTCCAGTAGGATCTGAATAGGTGCCTGAGTGGATGAAACGGGGGTTCAAGAAGTACCCTGCTGCATGGATAGGTTGGTGGAGTTGATTGTTCCACCTCCTATCGATAATCTCCCAAATGGGATCAAATTTGAGGTTGTCCCCCTTATAATAATTTTAATAGCCTCCTTGGCCCTATCCATGGCCTCATAAAGATACCCCATTGGGGTTTGATCCCCATCCACCAAGCGAAGCACTCTAACCAAGGGCTCTGACACCTACAATATAAATTTAAAAATGCAAAAAAAGATTAGAGTTACAATTTAGTAATTTACAAATTTACAATGAAAGACATTAACTTTAAGAAAAATGTTTAATTTGAATTTAGATTCAAACTCAAAGTTTTGAAGTTACCTTCACAATCTCTGTTGCTCTTTGTGCAAAGAGGGGCTCGAAGACAATGTTTTGAACTCTTTCTCCTTCTGGCTTCTTCGAATAAGGTGAGTCTACCCATGCTTGACTCACAAACATTTGTTTCAAAGCCGTCAAAGCACCAAGAATGCTTTGCAACGTTAAGAAAACCGTTGCAAACCTTGTCACACCAGGTCTCACCAATTCTCTCCCTTTGGTGTGCTCCCTCATCAAGCTGAGAACCCAAGGGTGATTGTAGATATATTTAGTGATCCTCCTTCCATCCTCTACAATCGGTGTGACCCAATCTAATTTGCCTATGTCCTCCAAAAGAAGGTCAAGGACATGGGCAGCACATGGTGTCCAAAAAATTGTGTAGTGTTTATCTTGGAGGATTCTTCCTGCTGCCACATATGCTGCTGCATTGTCAGTTATGATTTGCACCACATTTTCAAGCCCAACCTCCATGCACACTTGCTCCAACATTCTAGCCAAATTTTCTGCATTTTTTACTATGCTGGAGGCATCCACGGATTTCAAGAACACCTCATTTTTGCAAGATATATCCCAACACTGTTTGAAAAGGTCTATATTGAAGGACTTTGTCATAGTACACTGTCTAAGGCAGATGTTACTAATATTACAGATATATTCAAATCCACATTTGCATCAGCAATACCTCTGCAGGCAGAGATATGTTGGAGGAAGCATAGCCTCCCATATGGGGCAAGGCTCATAAAGGACACATATATTAAGAACAAGTCAGATATGAACTCCTCTACTGAGATTTATTTTTAGATGGGTCCAGTTTCCAGGAGAACAAAGGCTATGGCTGATCTCTTTGAATACATTGTTTCTGAACCATTTTATAATGAGCTTGGGACAAAGGAGCAGATGGGGTATTCAATTGATTGTGGCACCAAAGTGTCACACAATGTAGTGGGCTTTTCCTTCACTGTTAAATCTTCCAAGCATAGTCCACCTTATTTGCAGGAGAGAATGTTGGAGTATGATACCACTGAGAGGGGGGGGTGAATCAATGGTATGACAAATTCCAAATTACCTTGAATTAATCTTTTGAAACTTTGACCTTATAAAATGCAAGATCAAAATAATTCAACTATCAAGTGTAGCATCATGTATGCAAAGCTTTCAAACTTGACTCATCTCAAAGAGTATACATAGATCTTCAATTTGACTTGAGCAATTAAATGCGAAATACTTGAGCAAACTCAAAGATAATCAGAAGAAAATAATCACACCATAACACAGTTGTTTTTCATGAGTGGAAAATCCTCATAGGGATGAAAAACCACTTGATAAAATGCCTCACTAGCTTAATCAAAATGCCTCACTGGCAAAGTCTCACTGGCTACAAAATGACTCACTAACAACACAAGCCTCATTGGCTACGAAAAACCTCATTGGTTACAATGCCTCACTAGAAAATACAAGATGCCTCACTGGAAAACTTCTCCAATCTAAATACAAGAAGATAGAGACAGAGTACTACTTTGTTTACATTGAAAACACTGGTTATAGATGACTACTATAACTCAGATACAAAACACCTTATCTCTCCTAGATCTACACGAATATCTCAACACTCCTTTCTTTTGCATAAAATGACTTCTACATATAAACAATCATTCTCCCCTCACAAAAGCACTATAGTGACATTATGATTTATACATTAACTCCTGAACTCAAGACCTCTAACTTCTTTGTTTAATATATCATCCTCTTATTACAAAACTTCAAAGCAACACAATCTAACAATGGAACAGACTCACTTGAATCTTTATGCTGCAACATACCTAGCACACATGGTCATCATACCGCAAAAGATAACTCTATTTGCAAAACATCGTTTTGTTATTTACATGTCTTAGTCCAAAACTTCAACCTCACTGGTATTAGATATTGTCTATAACCTACTGCATAAACTCTCTATCTATTACTTTCTCCACTCATAATAAGACCACGTATAAGGTCTTTTCTTCCTCCATTAGCAGCAGCCGATACTCGGTAAAAAAAAAGGCTTAATATCCTCACAAACCCTTCATTGGTTACAGAGCAGTTATAAAACTGCATAATAGACTGACACTTGGATGCCTGTCAATCTCATCATACTGTGGAGATCTGTTGAGACTCAAACTAATATTAAATTGCATCTGTTCGATCTTAACCTTAGCGCCCTAAAAATTTGAATGTCAGCCTTTGATTTCTTTTGGTGCCCGATGAAATAGCCGCTAACCAATTTTTAGATAAATTAACACAACATAAGCGACGCAGCCAACGATGCTAACCAATTTTTTCGATAAATTAACACATCACAACCAACACTTAGCCAACTGATTAGCGTTAGCTCCAAATAGAAAACCAAACTTGAAAGAACTCACACCAAGAATGCACACTCAATCCCAATGAAGGATAGGTGTTGTCATATGGCGGAGGAGCTAAAGGAAAGTACTTGAAAGAAACTACTCAACGTCAAGAATGTGCACTCAAGATCCCACTGAGGGCGAGGTGCTAACATATGACGGAGTGTTAATTGAAAGCTAGAAATTAATAGGCGGATAACCAGCCATGAAGCTATTACAAACTAATTCATCCGCTGCGGCGGGCATCCACAGAATTGTGGGGATTCACCACTATGAAAGTGGGTACAAGAGTGTTACAATCAAATTATCCACACTGGCGGTAAACCATCCAGGGGTACTTATGTGAGAAGAAGAAGAATTAATTGCAGCAATTAGAATTGGAACAGTACTACTGTTTACAGTCTTTACAAATAAGAAATAAGCTGCAAATTACATATGAATTACAATAGTCTTCAAACACATGAGTAATAGATGATCTCATACAATTATTTATCTCTCTAACTGCTGATAATGAATCAGAAATCAGAACTACTAAAGTCTGATACAAAAAACAGTAAACTGGAAATGTCAATCAGCAACTGTGAAAACCAATGAAATATTCATAACTTACTCATTTCACCTCCAAATCGAATGAGATCAAGTGCAATGGATTGCTAGAAGGTAGGCGACCATGCTGAGATGAAGAAACAGCTTCAAAGAACTCTGAATTTTGCACGAATCCCAAAGCACTTCCAGAAAAGTGCGGCCCTCCTTGAAGGGGCGATTTCTCTTTAAAAATCAAGTTCTCAATCATAAAATCCAAAAATTGGCATGAAGGGGCGCCCTTGAACAGCAATTAGAATGATGAAATGCCCAGAACCAATTTCAAACTGGAAATAAAGTTATAACTTGAAATCACCTTCAGCTGTAGATGAAACAGCAAAACCAAAATTGATAAATCTTCAAAATTTCTTCACAATTGAGCTCAATCTGCTAGTCTGGATGAGAAGCAACGAATTTCAACTAGATGTTGTATTTCAAACATGAAATTGGATAATTGGCTAGGAGGTAGCATCCTCGAAGCAAGATTTCATTTGTCATTCCGACAGCATAACACTATAATAACATGAATGGATGCCAATGCTGGAACAAAGCCTTCATTTTATAGAAGAGTAGAAGACTCTTCAATCCCTCAAGAAAAGACGCCAACAGTCACAGAGACTCTTCAAATTTCCAGAAACCTTTCAGCTTCACAAAAAGGCATCCACTTTACAAGGCAATATAAAATCTTTATTTTAAAATAATAACTCCTTCAAAAAGGCGTCCACTTTATTTCCAAGGCTTTGTCTTTATTAATAATTAAATCACCTTTATGATAGCATACCCCTTCCAAGTCCCCCTTTTAAACACAACTTAAGTTGTCTTCCTAGGCCAAGGGGTCAACTGTAAATTATAACCTTAACGCCTTTATTCATCATAAAAAAGCCTTTAGAAGTCAGACATGAATTGCAAATAATTGCTCCAACTGGAAATGATGTACTGAAAGCTCACAAACTCCATACTGCTTAAAATAGAATTTACTATAAATAGTAAACTCTTAGAAATGCCAAAGAACCTCAGAGCTGGAAACCCTAATTTTACCTCACACACTCTACAGGCTTGGAATAGGCTGATGAGTATCAGAAACAGATTCTGATGAGAAGGGACATTACACCCAATCTCAAACTGTTGGCGAGTCGATTGCCTTAGGTCGAGGGTTGGATTTTTAGATGTGGAGAACACACATAAGTTGTGACTTAAGTTGTTGGTGACCGCCCCAACAAGTCACTTAACTTTTATAACAAAAGAAAATACATTTAGATTAATGTATTTGATAACTTATGTTTAGGTAGGGTATAGGTATTAGGAATATACTGAATAATGAATTCAAAATCAATACACTCAAATGCCTTGTCAACACATTGATTCTCCCATCACTACTGAACACATCACTGCATCACTGCATACATTGATTATGCCATACAACCCTGATAAAGCCACCTTAGATATATATGATTTGACCCAATGTAATGTGAGCCTCCTTTTGACATCAAACATTGAATCAACAATCACCTTATAAAACACTTGAGAGAATGAATCTCTATCACATTGCAAAACCATCATCATGTTAAGATGATCAACATTAAAGGCCAATTCACCATACTCAAAATATGCCAATCACACCATATGCCAACAATCTCCCTTGAATGATAATACCACCAACCACATGAAATCTAGCACCTTGTCTGACCTCAACACTCTTTGAATTGCAATTTCAACCAAAGCAACATCTACTAAGATCAAGACCTCCCAAGACATCCTACATTCTGAAACAACTTCAACATCACTTACTTTTGACATCAATGACAAACAACACTAAACAATCTCCCCCTTTGTCATTGATGGCAAAACTCACCACTCCATTTGCTCTCTCCCCCTTTGACATCAAATGACAAAGGAGCATCACTCCCCCTGTAACAGAGCTCCATTGAAGGAAAGCAAAGTATTGACAAGATTGTTCCATGGCAAAAGACATCACTGACAAACAGTAACAAATCACACTTATAAAGATTAAAAACCTGAAGTACTGTCAAGAAACATCTTTACCACCAAGGTACCACTAAAATACCACTAGAGTCTTCACTTTCCACTGCATACCAGTGATCTAGAAATCCATTGTCTAACTGCCATGTACCTCTGGATCTGCTCTTCTCCAAAATTACTGTCCAAATTGTAAAGCAAAGGTTACTATGTTAGCTCTCTGTCCATGTAAACATAGGGTCAGTATAACCATTTTGGCTATCAAGATTTACAGAAACACCACACACTACCACGCATAGTTGAGCACCACTGCCACCACTTTCAAGGGAATCCAACAAAGTGCATTCAAAATCAAGCAAAGTGTATTTCAGTGGATAGCTTCACTGTTCACTGCAACGGTACAAAGAAAATACACTGTTGCTGTTTTTAGTGAAGCAGATGTCTGCAAAACAACACTGAAGCAAATGCTTAAGACATTGAGTATATTGTCACTGTTCTTATTCAAGCAAATAGAAGTAACCATTAAAGCAAATGTTCACTGCAAATCCCTGCAAAACTAACCAAAGATTTCATCCCCTTTGATATCAATGCCAAAGAAACAAAGAACATACTTTCTCAAAGCAAAGAACGCACAGTCCCACTGTTAGTAAGTAATAAATTCCAAGGCACCAAATAGAATGTCTTCAAAATGCTAAATGACTGAGATATCAAATATTTGAGCATAAAGCCTATCGAACTCCAGAGGACCACCGAATGTAGGAACAACAAATGTCAATAGAGCAATGTGTCACTGTTCAACTGTAAGAGACTTATAACAATGTTGCAGGCATATAAGACTGACTGAGATAATCATGAAGAGCACTGTACTATTCAAAGAATGCCATTGTCATAAGAAAAACACTGAACCAACTTTCATTGAATTGAAAGAGCAATACCACACACTGATTTCATGATTTCATTGTGATTTCACTGTATATCCACTATCTCCAATTCTCCTTGGCTGAGAAAAATGTTAATCTCCTGATCTGCAACTATAAACCTGTCAATATCTTCTTGACTTTTAGGAGCACACCTCAAAATGAACTAATCCACTGTCCATACACCTGCAACCAACAAGATGTTTACAAAACACACCATCAATGTACAACATTATTGTCTAGCAAAAGATCACTGTCAGCAATATTCTCTCCACTTAGCATCAGCATCTGCAACAACCTCCAAATGCCTTGCTATCCATTGCATTTACTAGAACTTCAGAAAGTAGACACTGTCAAATCAACCATTGACTCACATGCTTCACTAACTCGTTGCTGCCTACTAGATGTGGATTTTGTATCGTTTAGTAGAGTGTGAGTTACCTTTTGCACAGTGATCACAACAAACCTTTCAACATTGACTTCATACAGTGATTTACATTACTGCTGATACCATACTCCTGCAACGGAGAGTATGCATGTGCAACCATTAAGACAACAACAGCGTCAAAAATACAGATATTGAGATACTGCAGTCACCTTATATTATTTGCACTGCCCTTCTGCCATGTAATCAAAGTCACAAACAAGAATTGAGACACCATCTACCCAAGCAAATAAAGAAGCACTGTCATGGTTACTGTCTTAGAACAGTAAACCTTGTCATCATTTAGCAACCATCATAGACTTAGAGCAGCAAAATAGACTGAGAGCATTTCACTTCAAGATGGAATTGTGATCTAACCTCCACAAGAATGGAATGACATAAAAACCACTATGTTTGGCAAGACTAAATGGAAAGATACACTTTCCAATACTACAGTGCATCTCCACTACGCATTACACATCTACCATTCACTTATATGTAGACCATGTACCCCTTATTGTTTCATGGCCCAGTACTTATGACAGTTGAAAGATTACTATCCAAAACTTTATCAACCCTGATATGTCTTTGTTCCTTTAAAACACTTTTTGAGAGAACTGTCCCTTTTACAAACCTCAATTGCTTTCAATTTCCTCACAATGTGCATCTGCTCTTGACTCCTTTAAATATCTTCAAGACAAGAGTTAATGAAATCAAAACAGATAAATCGTTGCCTTCCAAAATCACAGTTAGCACCTTTTCAATTTGAAACTAAATATACACTATACACAAGGCATTGATTAGAAATGCCACTAACTCCATATAAAATCATTTACTTCCACTTGCAAATTGCCATACCATTTGCAAATCAATAAGAGCATTGTGGTGTCATTACCATCTCAGAAATGCTGGTACTTTAACAATTTCTTGGACCTGCAGGCACTGTACAAGTATTGATGACTTTTTAACTAAACTGCCTTCAAACCAAATTGGCAATAGATCTCATAGCATGCCTTTATGATAAACTAACAACCTTGATTTACTTTGATACCACTTCCTTTGAATGATCAAGAACTACCTTATTTTGCACCAACAAATTGTCTTTTCCTTATTTTGGACTGTCCACATAAATGATTATTAACTGCCCTCATAGAGGAACTAACATCATAAGCTTATGAAAGTATATACGCTTGATATGTAATGATCAAAGGATTTTTCAAACTTTCACCATTTCTCCTGAATGAACATATGAGTATATAAAGAAAGCAAACCATGCAATCATCAGGGCAGCAATTGTCCAAAGAAAACACTGCAATTTGTATCTTAGTCTTCCACTACTGTTCTGATCTACTTTCATTATCAACCTTTAATAGCATTGTGACAATGAAATTTATCATGATGATATTAGTTAGAAAGATCTCTTTTTCATGAATAAGGATCAAAATGACGACATTCAGCCTTACTCCTGACATATGAAGACCATAGGTAAAGATCACAAGTAAAGTGTATACAAAATGTGAAGAGGGGGCTACAACGTGATCATGAACATTACAAACACTAAATTCCACCTATGAAAACTCATGTAACAAACCAGTCAAGAATGAACTCATTTTGACAAGCACTCATCAACAAACCTGCTGAACCTCATAGGGGGTAAGAGATAGGATATTGGACAACTCCCCCTAACTTCATGTCACTTTTCAAGCAACTGGTGAAGTGCCTTGTGCAACATGCACAAGTTTAGAATCCTTCTTGTTCTGACTTTGTTTTCTTCTCCAGATTTTCATAGGCTTCTTCTTTTGCTTGTTTGTCATGTTTGACTTCTGAACCTGATTAGGTGACTTCATAGGGTTTCTTTTGCAATATTGTGCCGTATGCCCAAGATTTTTACACCTATAGCATATGATATTGCTATCTAGACCAAAGGGATGAAAATTTCTTGATATTCCAAGAGTACTTCCATAATTATATTTTCCATGCACCCAACAATTTCTTGCTAGATGACCAACTTTATTACATTTATAACAAACACTATTATAGCCCTGATTTGGCAAACCATAAGAACTCTTATTCTTATTCCATACAAGATCATTTCTTGAGTGCACTCTACAATTTCTAGCTCTATGGCCATAAGTATGACAAGAATAGCAATAGCCATGAAATTGAGAGTAGTTGTACCTAAAAGATGGAGGTCTTGATGGCCTCTTTGTCCTTCTACCTTTACCAATACGTTTATCTTCTATCTTATCTGTAGGAGCAGCAGCATGATGACCCAAATCTATCTTCTTCTTTGGTGTATTCCTGACATTCAAGCATTGTCCTTTTTCATAACCTAATCCTGTAGTGTCTTTATAGTGTTTTTGTTTGCTCAACATGTCATTCAAACATTCAATACTCTTTTCAAACTAAAGATTCTTGTGCAACTCAATAGATACCTTTTCCAATTCCTTTTTCAAAGAAACTACGTCTTAATTCTAATCTTAGACATTCATTAGCTTTTAAAGTTAACAACTCTTTTAGTTTCTTCTATTTCAGTTTTTAGACTTATAATCAGTTTGTCAGATTTATTAATTTGACTCTTTAAGTTAACAACTTGATTTCTTGCTTCTTCAAACTCTAAAGAAACTATTTCAAAATCTAAAAGTACCTTTTCCTTGGAGTCTTTTTCTTGTTGAAATTGATCTTCTAATCTCCTGTTTTCTTTTCTTAGATGCTTGATTGTATCAAGAGCACACAAAAGTTCACCTTCTATATCCACCTCACATTCCTGTTCATCATAGTCCTGTTCATAGGAATCTTCATCCACAAAGAGTTCTCTTTCTTCACTTACAATGAAGTCCTTTTTACCAAAAATCTCAACTACAAGACCATTCTTTTTATCACACTTTATATCAACATTCAGGAGAGACTCATGCAACAACTCATTACAAGACTTGACTAAAGCTTGTTTTACAATCTTTTGGATCAGCTTCTTTCTTTTCTCTATTTGAGGCCTTATTTCTATTCTTCTTACCCATAGTACTCCACTTACCAGGAACCCTTAAGTTGGTTAAAATTCTTGCAAGGGTCTAGCTTTGATACCACTTGTTGGAGTACAATACCATTGAGAGGGGGGGGGAAGGGGGATGAATCAGTGGTATGACAAATTCCAAATTACCTTGAATTAATCTTTTGAAACTTTGACCTTATAAAATGCAAGATCAAAACAGTTCAACTATCAAGTGTAGCATCATGTATGCAAAGGTTTCAAACTTGACTCATCTCAAAGAGTATACATAGATTTTCAAATTGACTTGATCAATTAAATATGAAATACTTGAGCAAACTCAAAGATAATCAGAATAAAATAATCACACCATAACACAGTTGTTTTTCATGAGTGGAAAACCCTTGTAGGCATGAAAAACCACTCAATAAAATGCCCCATTGGCTACAAAATGCCTCACTGGCAACACAAGCCTCAATCGCTACAAAAAACCTCACTAGTTACAATGTCTCACTGGCAAACTTCTCCAATCTAAATACAAGAAGATAGAGACAAATTACTACTCTGTTTACATTGAAAACATTGGTTATAGATGATTACTATAACTTAGATACAAAACACCTTATCTCTCCTAGATCTACATGAATATCTCAACACTCCTTTCTTTTGAATAAAATGAATTCTACATATAAACAATCATTCTCCCCTCACAAAAGCACTATAGTGACATTATGATTTATACATTAATTCCAGAACTCAAGACCTCTAACTTCTTTGTTTAATATACCATCCTCTTATTACAAAACTTCAAAGAAACACAATCTAACAATGGAATAGACTCACTTGAATCTTTATGCTGCAACATACCTAGCACACATTGTCATCATACTGCAAAAGATAACTCTATCTGCAAAACATCATTTTCTCATTTACACATCTCAGTCCAAAACTTCAACCTCACTAGTATCAGATATTGTCTATAACCTACTGCATAAACTCTTTGTATATTACTTTCTCTACTCATAATAAGACCACGTATAAGGTCTGTTCTTCCTCCATTAGCAGCAGCCAATACTCGGTCAAGAAAAGGCTTAATATCCTCACAAACAACCCACTCCTTCACTGGTTACAGAGCAATTATAAAACTGCATAACAGACTGACACTTGGATGCCTGTCAATCTCATCATACTGTGGAGATCCGTTGAGATTCAAACTAATATTAAATTGCATTTGTTCGATCTTAACCTTAGTGCCCTAAAAAGTTGAATGTCAGCCTTTGATTTCTTTTGGCGCCCGATCTCAAAACTGTTAGCAGGAACTACCAGTTGCCTTAGGTTGAGGGGGCCAATTACCCGATGTGGAGAACATACATAAGTTGTGACTTAAGTTGTTGGTGACCACCCCGACAAGTCACTTAACTTTTATAACAAAAGAAAATACATTTAGATTAATGTATTTGATAACTTATGTTTAGGTAGGGTTTAAGTATTAGGAATATACTGAATAATGAATTCAAAATCAATACACTCAAATGCCTTGTCACCCAAATGCCTTGTCAACACATTGATTCTCCCATCACTACCAAACAGATCACTGCATCACTGCATACATTGATTATGCCATACAACCCTGGTAAAGCCACCTTAGATATATATGATTTGACCCAATGTAATGTGAGCCTCCTTTTGACATCAAACATTGAATCAACAATCACCTTATAAAACACTTGAGAGAATGAATCTCTATCACACTTGCAGAACCATCATCATGTTAAGATGATCAACATTAAAGGCCAATTCACCATAATCAAAATATACCAATCACGCCATATGCCAACAATCTCCCTTCAATGATAATACCACCAACCACATGAAATCTAGCACCTTGTTTGACCTTAACACTCTGTGAATAGCAACTTCAACCAAAGCAACATCTACTGAGATCAAGACCTCCCAAGACATCCTACATTCTGAAAAAACTTCAACATCACTTACTTTTGACATAAATGACAAACAACACTCAACAGAGGATATATACATTTATTGACAGATGGATCAAAATCCTTGAACATATGAGTGAGAATGAATTCCAATACTAAAAAGCACATTGCTAACAAAGAAGTTAGAGAAAAGTTCTGTTGAGCAAGAAACATACTGGTATTGGAATGAAATTTTAAAAGGAACATATTTATTTGAAGGATATAAGCTGGAAGTAGATGAGTTGAAGAAGTCAGCAAAGCCAAAGTCTGCAGACTGCACAAGGGTTGGCATTCATGTATGGGGTTGCAATTCTAGACAGAAGCAGCCCACAAATGAAAGTATAGACAGTAATAAATGATGTGTCCAAGGATTTTATCACATAACTTTAGTGTTTGTCTTTTAGTATTTTTCTCTATTCCAGGTTGGGGGAAATGGTGTTTTATAGTTTTCAAGAAAATGTATGATTATATCAATCAGATTTTATTTTCTTTATTGTTATGCTTAACAAATGTTCCAAGAGGGAAATAAACCAGAAAATTCAAAGTCAAATTTCATAACAGTGAAAAGAAATATAAGGTGTCAAAACTAAAAAGATATGCAACACCATAAGCTTATCTTAAGAGAAGCACTTCATTATAAATCTCTTGTATAATAGACTTAATTTTGAGTTTTATTATAATACATAATACATAGTTCATTATATTAGACTTCATCTTCATTTTCGGTATTCTTTATAAATATTTGTAAGCATTAATAATAATTTCAATTTTAATTATTTTTTATTTAAATAATTTTATTTTCTTATGGATAAAGCATAGAAATGATTTATGAAAAATATTGATGTTTATTAAAAGATTTTGAAATTAATATCATTATCAAACTTTTTAACAATCATTCAACAAGTCTCAAACTTAGAATGAAAAGATATTTGTCCCATAGACTATATTTAGTCTCATGGACAGTATTACTATCTTTAATCTCACAGACATTAAATCCTGACTAATATATCATGTATATGTATTAATACGCATTTAGTCTCATGGACTGTATATGTATTAGTTAGGACTTAATGTCTGTGAGATTAAAGATAGTAATACTGTCCGTGAGACTAAATATAGTCTATGGGACAGTAGATCTTCTCATTCTAAGGGAGGGATTTGTCAGTTAACTGCCGCTGATTTAGGGATGGAATCACATAGGAAGTGCTGGGAGGAAAATGAAATGACATTTTTGAAAATCAGAAACCGAACTCAATTTCATTCCTTGGAATGTAATGTTGCTTTCAGCAGCTCTAGCACTTGGAGACAGAAACCTATAGGCATATTAATCTGATCACCTTGGGGACGGAAGCCTCAGAGAGTGGTTTGTGGTATGGAGTATTAGCAGGATCGTGCAAAGCATCAATAGTATCAGCAAGGCGTTAGTATAAATTAATATCAGAGTTACTATGGATCTAAAACAGTTCCTGTGAATAGCATTTAGTTCTAGTTACTTGTCTGCTTCATTCTACAGATAAATGACTTTCATGCAACCTGGTTGGTTTATAGGCATTGGTAAGAACTGTCAACTTCAACTATGAGTTTTTGATTGCTGTATAGATAGATATTCTTCAGTTGTTACAGGTAGCGTTTGTATTGGAATTCCTAAAGACCTGTTATCTCTATCCTATTGATAATAGCTGGTTACATGTATCTCTGGCCACCCAATTTTGGGATTCCTGATTGGTTTACCGTTTCCAAATTGACAGAGTATCTCTATCTTGTTAATCCAGATAATTAGCTTTTGTTGGTACTAAGTCAGTGGCTGCTATGTGCATCAATTGCAGCCATAATTAGTCAGATCTAGTGGATAAGAGGTGCCACTGTGAAAGTATATGAGATTGGTTTGGATATTCCATTCTTGTCTCATCTGTTGATAATGTACATCAATGATCATACTTATATTGCGATGGATTTAATCTAGTATAGGGTTTGATGACGGATGCATCTCAAGGCATTTGTTGACTCTTTGGGGAGTCATTCTCCACTATTATATTGTATTGGGCCATTTGGCCAATTTCCATTCTTGTCTCATCTACTTACTTCTCTGATCATACTTACATACAATGGATTCAATCTAGTAAATTATAGTTTGATGATGGAAGCTTCTCAAGGCATTTGAAGACTCTTCAGACAGCCACACTTTGTTATTGTATTGATAGTTTTAACTTTTAATTATGTTGTAGATGTTTAAGACTGATATGTACTAATGCATAAGACTCACTCATGTTTTAGGATGAATTTTGTCTCAGGCATCTAGAGTGTAAGTAGTACTACATAGAATATTTGTGCAATAGTTTTGAAATATATGTGGGTAGTGTTACAAATCGGGAAATCATGGCATGTTGTTGCAAAAGATTAGAAATGTCTGGATAGTGTTACTAATTGGGCAATCATGGCATGTTGTTCCAAAAGATTAGAAATGTCTATGGATAGCGTTACTATTTGGGCAATCCTGGCATACTTTGTTGTAAAGTAGAGATATGTTTGTGGATAGTTATTAGTTGGGCTTTGTTGCATTGTAAAGATATGCTTGTGGGCAATTGCTAATACTCATTTGGCATTCATGGCATGTCTATAGTGTTTGGATATGTTTGTAGATAGTGACAAATTGGGATACATGGCTTGTTTGGGAGGTATTGGAGGGAGGTCTGAAGAGTAAAATAGAAATTCAATGGTCAGATGTCACAGGTATTACCGCAAGCTGTCCTAAGAATGGCCTAGGCATCTTAGAGATTAAGGTAGGAGCTTGAGAACTATTTGGAAATCACCTGAGATTATATTTTCACAAGTAGCCTAATGTTCTAATTTTCTCACATGTGGTCTAGATCTCCAAGCCTCCAATGTTTCTAAGGAGTTTAATCCCTAGCCAAGAAAGGACACACAGTGGCAGCCTACTTCTGACATTACAGGAGGGAAAGCAACTCTGTATAGGTTAGTGATGAGTTCAATTAACAATATTTATCTTTCATTGACACCAAATTATCATTCACATTTCTCCATTGCAGGATACATACGTTACAGTTTTCCCCAGGATTTCTTGACAAACATTATGAAAAGCTTGTTGAATCCCCATACTTCCATGACACAAGATTTAATGCAGAACATAACTACAAACACCTACAAGTTACAGACTCTTATACTCTAAAACACTCCCACCGATATGTTCAAGTGACTATGCTGATGACTTGAAGTAAATTGTTGAAATAGGGAATAATTTATGAACACTATAAGATTTATAAGAATTGAGTGATAAAGTATAAGAATTATGGATATAGGGAGTAGCAAGAACACTTCTTCACATTCCATGTGGTGGGTAAATACTTGAGGATATGAATCTTTAAACACTTAAAGATTCATATCAAAACGCTCTTAGCAAAAGAGTTGCATAGAACTTTAGAAAATTGAATCGTACATATGGCTTTAACTAAAGGGTATTCTGACAATCTTCCTTTAACTAAATGCTTGTAAAAAGAAACAAAAACTTTTCATAACATTCTTTACTAATTGACCCTGCTGGAACTAAATGCTTGTCGATGTGAATCTTAAACCAAAAGACCAAACTGGATTATCCAGCGAGGTACCCAGTTTCCCATTAGGACTTGTGTGTATGTGTTCAACCTAAAGAGAGCTATTTGGGTTATTCAATAGCACAACCACTACCCATCAATATCGTCATATGGCTAGGGGGGATAAGCCACTCAAGGAAACAGCTCTCTTCATCTCACTGACAATTGGTTATTAACTATTTATGAATAATGGAGGATGTGGCAATGTCTAACTAAGTAGTTTTATTTATACTTAGTGTTTATGTTAGACAGTTAAAGATAAAGCATAACGGTTGTTTCTAGGTCACTACCAAGGGAGACACCAATTTGAAGTATGAGAACCCTTGTGGAAACCCACAAAAATATTGTTTTTCCACTTACCTTGTATATCATTCAACAAGATATACAATCCTATTCCCCTGAATATTTTAACTTGTGTCTCTTCTATGAAGTATGCACAACTCTAGCATTAGGCCCAGTCAAGTTATTTGAATGTGTTAGTAGGGGCATTGCTAACTCAGCAAATTGATTTCTTTGGACCAATCTGATGACATGACTGTTCCTAATTGCTATAGTCAACACTCAGGGACCCAATGAAAGGAAACCAAGGTCTTGCAGCCAACCATACAAGTAACAAATTGCAAAATAGAAATGAAACAACACACCAAAAACTTTTGGATTTTAGTTCAAAATCTATTACAAGCCCTTGAAAATGAGAAACTTACAAATTATAATTGGTTGTATTCAGCTGCTAACTTAGAGCTATTAGCTTGTACAAAGACTTGCCTCTTAACTCAGACTTTCTCAGCCTGGTGACCTGCTTCAACTTAACTGTAAATCAAAAAAGCAGTGAATAAATTCTGTATCTATCCCTGTTCAACACTACACTCCACAGAATTATACATCCCTCTGTTTTGCAATCTGTCCTCTCTTTTTCTGCTTATCAAGGCATCCCTATATAGGTTTGTGTGTGTAGGTCTCAAGGGGGGATGTATAGGTAACTCCTGCAGCCCATGTGACAGCGAGTCATCCATGTGCAACGCCTCTTTTATGGTTTGTAACTGCTGTAGCCATATTTCAAGAAGGTGTAACAACTTACCAATTACTATTGAGTGTTGCACCCACTCTGTAATTGCTAGCAGCCAGCCTTAATGCATGCTAAACCTGAGTTGTAATGACTGTAATAATTGGTAATAAAGTGAATAAAAACTGTAATGCGCCATTCCCTATTTTTTCAACCTTTAACAATCTATTCAGCTGCACCACTTGGAATCTAGTAAATTCAATGTGTAAGTTGTCACCATTATTAATTTCATCAGTTCTAAACAATTGTGGAAAACTTCAAATCGCCAAATGGAAGTGGGAGTATTTCAACTTGATCACAAGCATACCCAAAAACTTCAAGAAATCAAAGATTTCTAAACATGTTTTTTGGGTGAAACAAAATTGTTTGTGGACTTGGTTGTTCCTCCATCAAACATGCTAGGTGAGTGAGATGTTCCTAAGCTTGACGCTCATGAACATTTCCAAAATCTGAAAATTTGAACTTCATGTTGCTTCCTCTACTATTCTATTCTTCTGTTTAACCAAGTATTCTTTGTATTCCTTTCCCTTGGTTTTCTTGATCACTAGGAAATCAGCAATGGCCTGTACATTATCATGTCCCTTTTCTAGCAACTGTTGTACCCATTCTTCCTTTTGAAAATCAGAAAGTGCATCTTCTTCTTCACTAGTTGGTCCTTTGTGATAATGGTACAAATCAGCAACATTAAAACTGGGTGAAACGTTTATACCTTCAAGAAGCTCTATCTCATAAGCATTTGATGTGAAATTTATTTATACTTTACATGGCCCAATTTTCTTCCATTTCAGCTTATTGTAGCTTCTTGGGGGAAATCTCTCTTTTTGCAAATGAGCCAAAAGTAAGTCTCCAACTTCAAAATTTTGCTCCCTTCTCTTGAGATTTGCATATTGCTTATACTTTTGGTATTCTCCTCTAAGTTCTTAACTTCTTGGTGCAACTCATTTATGTAATTAGCAAAAGCTTCTACTACAACACTTTTCCTACCCAAATAAACAATATTTCTCAAGTCATCTACTCTCCTTGGGCTGTACCAATACATGATTTGGAGAATTATTTTGCCTGTTCTCCTATTAATTGAGTTATTCTAAGCAAATTCAATCTGTTCTAAAATCAAATCCCATTGAGTGATCTCAAGCCAAACACATTGAGTGATCTCAAGCCAAACATCTCAATAGGTTACCTAGACTTGTATTGACAACTTCTATTTGCCCATTGGTTTGGAGATGATAGGTTGCGATGAATGTCTGATTTCTCACACAAAGGGTGGCAAAAGTGACTCACAAATCTAGTATCTCTATTGGAAACTATACTTTTTGGTAATCCATGGAGTCAAACTACCTCTCTAAAGAATAATGTGGCAACATGTGTGGCATCACTTGACATTTTAGATGGAATAAAATGTGTCATTTTGAAAAATCTATCTGCTACAACATAAATGAAATCATTACCTCTTTGGGTCCTTCACAAACCCAAGAATAGGTGAAGGCTAATATAACCCAATATTTTGGTTCTTCTCTTTTGTATGTCAACAAAAATTGTAGTTTTGTACCATGTTCTTTGCATCTAAACTCGTCCTTGGGCAATAATAACTTCCACTTAACTTTATCATTTTTTTATCCATTCCAAAGTTCTATTTAGGCTTCCATTTTGTTTCTCCATTATTAGATTTTCCCTCATAGATCCTTGAGGTATACATAAACACTTTCCCTTAAACAACGATCTATCATGAATGAAGTAATATAACATGGTGTATTGATTTTGTGTATTGGGCTCTTGCATGCAATCCATGTCTCCTTGAAATCTCATTTATTTTCTTACAACTCCTATGTAGAGTCAAAGCCAACAACCTCTATTCTCATTTACAACAAACATCTTCTCCTTAATGTATCAGCTATCCAATTTGATCTATCACTTATATGTTTCAAAACAAATAAATAACCTTGAAGGAATTCAACTCATTTCATATGTCTTTGATTTGTTTAGCTTGACTGTTTATGTAGTACAATACTTTATGATCTATGAATAGGACAAACTCCTTTGGTAGCAAATAGTGCCTTAATTTTTAAAGTGATCATATAATAGTGTAAAATTCTTGATCATAGACTAAGTACTTATTTTTAAATTTATTCAAAATTTCACTAATATAAGCAATGGGTTTACCTTCTTGGCTCAAGAATCCTCCAATTGTTTTCTTGCTTGCATCACAGTCTATTTGAAACATTTTGTCAAAATTTGACAATGCTAAGATAGGTTGCTCTATTACTTTCTCTTCTAAGAGTTGAAAACTCGTCTATGCTACTACTATCCATTGAAACTCACTCCTACCACCTTTCATGGTTTTTGTGATAGGTGCAAAAATGCCACTAAAATCCCAGTTAAACTTTCTTGTAGAAGCTTGCTAAGCCATCTGTTCGAACTACATTTGATAAATCATCTTGTTAAGACATTGGGTACTTGTATGTTTCTAATTTTTTTGATGGAAATGGAATGGTTATTTACTCAAATACTAAGCATGCTCCATCCTTAAAACATCAACAAGAAATGGAAAAGCATATACCTCAAATTCTTAAAATAATTGCAAAAACCTAACCAATGCAAAGATTAAAAAAAATACATAAGAGATGTAAACACTTTCAATACTTATTACAAGAATTCGGATCTACTGACCAAATTAAAGAAATTCAAATATATACATAAAGAAAGACTAAAGAGGCATACCGTCAATTACAAATTAAGGAAAAAGCATTCACTAACCTCTCTAAAGCAGAAAGCCCTAATGTGCTCTCCTTCTCTCTTAATGCCTACTAATCGTCCCTGATCTATTTACTGAGGGAAAACAAGAATAATGCAAAATAGGTGGATAACAGAGTGCCCAACTGCAATAGTTTTGCTGCAGATAACGACAAAGGGAAATAATTCAATGAAAGTTAATGGGCACATAAAAATCAACGTAAAATATGCAAAATCTAATGTAAGAGAGACTAAGGGAAAATGGCAGACATTGCTTACCAAGAAAACCAAACCCAAAAATTAACACCTATCTCTTTTTGTTGTTGCTTCAATCCATTCACAGAAAGCTGTTATGCTGCTTCAATTCATTCACGGTAAAGAGAGAGCTGCAATGCTTTTATAAAGCACAATGGCGGTGAGGTTGCCACACTAGTGGTGTTGTTAAGTGCAGCTTTTCTTTTTTGCATGGATATCGAACGGTGCCGTTAAAGAAGTTCAGTGCAGTTTTTTCCATGGATATTGAATGGTGCTGTTAAAAATAAAGATAAAGATGTGAAGTGCAGGTATGGACTTAAGAATGGGCAATTATTTTTAGCCAATCAATTTCAGTGATTCTGACCAGCAAAATTCCACCGTGAGACAATTTCTCTTAGGCGTGAGACTTTTCTGGTGGGCAAAACCCACAATAAAGAGCCTATTGGCTAATTATTGACCAAACAAGAACTAGTTATTATCTGTTCAACTATACATTACAAGAATTAAAAATATATACAACCATGATAAGAAAAATTCAAAAAAGTATCATTTTAATTAAATAAATAGCAACTTAAAACATAATTTCATATATCAAAAATCAAAGATTTTAGATAAAATAAAACTGATACTTTATAAGAAATAAAGATCTATACAATAATTATAAGAAAACATTACAATAGTATCATTTTAATTAAATAAATAGCAACTTAAAACAAAATTCCATTCATCAAATATTATAAATCATTTTAAAAAAAAAAATTCATTAAATAAAACTGATACGTTGCAAGAAATAAAGATCTATACAACAATGATAAGAAAACATTAAAATAGTACCATCCTAATTGAATAAATAACAACTTAAAACAAAATTCCATACTATCAAATATTAAAAATCTAAAAAGTTTTGATGAAATAAAACAAAGGTTGAAAAAGCTTTTCAACAGCTCAAGCAAACCACATTAATCACACTCCTCAATACTTCCCACCAAACGTTGTCCGTACAATCGGTCAACAATTCTTTGCGATACAGTCAAAGCTTTCCCTTCTTCCCCTTCATTCACTGTGACCTTAAACCCCCGAAGTATTGTCGTAGAGGGATCCATCGTAACTTTAGTCTCACTCGTGGTGAGTAAAACTGTAACCATAAATATTCCAGGTTGAAGTCTTTGGCAACAGACTTCTGAAGTTTGACATGCAGAGATTGCGGCACCTATATCAGAGGTTACAAGCAAAGCATATACAGTGATTGCATTCCATGAGTTTGTCATAGTCAGACCTTTCCATGAGTTTCTTCTAGTCAGAATATCCCATTCGTTAAACTCACTCTCAATCTCAACCTCAGCGACTGCTTCAGCGCCGATCACCTCAGAAAACAAATGTACATCCAATCTTGACGAAGCTCCGTCCACTGGCTTCCCTGTTAAAATGGTAAACTCTGACGGCAGCCTCTGAAACATTTATTATATCAGTGTACAGTGTCTCAACATTCAATAATTGATCTAAATGGCTACAGGAAAATTTGCAATTCACCGTCAACAATTCACCACTGGAAAATTCACAGCCATGGCAAATTCACTTCAAGGAAAATTCACCATCAGCAATTCACCGCCGCGGAAAATTGATCACATTAAAAGTTTGTGATTAATTTTCCATGGCGATGAATTGCTGGTGGTGAATTTTCTTGAGATGAATTTGTCATGGTAGTGAATTTTTCCGCAGTGAATTGTTGGCTGTGAAATTTCCCACAGTGAATTTGCCTGATGCCGATCTAAATATTAGAAACGCAATTCAACATAATTTTTAAAACACAACTTCAAAAACTCTGACGGAAAAGGAAAAATCACCGAATTCAATTTTCACAATAAATAAAAAGTTGTTTTCCACTCAAAATCAGAAAAAAGTAAGTAGTACCTTCAGCCCGTGAATGCACTTGAGTACACTTGCGTCTCCACTGTCAGACACTCCAATTACCAGACTTTTCAATCCTTGCAACTTTTCAACACCTTCTACACTCTGCAGCTGATCACATTCATCAATCGTGATTCGCTCCAGATGGCATAGATCTGCAAGGTTCGGCAACGATTTCAACCCATTACATGACCCTATGTGTAACACTCGAAGCCCTGCTACAAAAGATAATCCTGATATTATTTCCAATTTGAGACATCGCCACACTGTAAGAGTATTCAGTCTCTTTAGCTGCTTTAATCCTGAAAGTGTTTCTAATTTCTCACATCCCATCACTAGAAGATTATTCAGTCTCTCTAGCTGCTTTAAGTCCATTTCATTTAAATTAAGCATATGCAAAACTTCTAGTGATCGAAGGCTGGGACAAATCTCTCCACTAATTACCAACTTTATTATATTATCTAATCTGCGAAAATATATTGTTTCAAGGCTATTCATGCAGCTGCTCGTAGAAGCCTCAAAATTAGTTGAATCTCCACCTTTGCTCAGATTCAAATTCCCACTGAAGAGGCATCCGCCCAGAAACCACAATTGCAATGACCTAAGATTACTGAGTTGTTTAAGTGATTGTACAAAAGAGGTTAAATCTGTCTTCTCCAAGGAATTACTTATGTGTAATACTTCTAAATGACTGCACATTCCAATTAAATCTGGAAGATTTTGCAACGAGGGAGAATTGAAAATCATCAGCACTCTCAACTCGAGACTCGCCTGGCATTCACAATTCATCTCAAAAATTGAATTAGTTCTCAGAAGTAAACAATCTTTTTCGCCAAACTAGTATTCTGAAATTTATGCCTTGCCATGAAGGGAGACTGTTAATTTCCAGCAAAGAATAGCGAAATACCTGGGTATCGGTCTGCAACTGTTGCTGAAAAGTGCTCCAAATTTCTTCCATGTGACAAACAGTCAAAGAGCGCAATTTTTGTACAGGAATCCATGAAGGAATGCTTTTACTAATTTCAAGCAGCAGGAGGTCAGCCTCAGCAGAGTCATTTAAACTACCTATAAAATAAGTAACTTGGGTTTCTAGGGACGAATCCTCAAACGAATGGAAACACCTGCCCTTTGTTTCTGCTAGGATTTGCTTAAATCCTTTTGCTTCCTGCATATAAGGATCAGATTTAAACGTGTGGTTGGTTGGAGAAAATACAAAATAATGCATAAATTAAAATGTTTTTATGAAAGCTAGTGGTTATCATTTCAAAGATACAAAGTAGAAGCACACCATAGATCTAAGAAGGTCTGGTTGCCACAGCCGAGTAGGTCCCAACTCATCTGCCATTTGTCTTCCGAGGTCGCGGAGGTGATGGTGCATTTTAAACCTGTGGAAAATGGGAATGCCTTCCCTTTCAAACTCCCTCACTTTAACTAGGCATTTATCTTGCAGGTTTTGAACTGCATGTTCAGCGTTCCAACCGGATGCATTCCAGATTGATGTAGTTATATTTTTCATATTCTGTGTTGAATACATATCCAAAAAACAAGCAATATCTACAAATATTTGTTTGTCCTGACTGTTGAGACCATCAAGGCTGATTTTAAGGCTTTGCATTATATCCTTGGGCAGGACATTCTTAACCTTTTCCAGTTCTAACTTCCAATATTCCTCATTCCTACCATATAGATGGGCGCCCAAAACTATGAGTGAGAGGGGTAAACCTCCACAGAATTCAACAAAGCTTTCAACCAACTTCTCATATGCAATGGGTGGATCCCGCTGGCGGAAAGCATGGCTACAGAAGAGCTCTTTAGCATGATTCTCATCCATTCCCCTCATACTATAACGGACAGTAACATCTGCACCTCTTAACACGCTTTGGTCACGGGTTGTAATAATTACCAGGCTACCTGGGCTCAGCATGCCTTCAAATAACATTGCACGTAACTGGTCCAGATGATCGACATCATCTAAGACTATAAGGAAATCCAAATGCCTAGCCCTTGCCAGACGATGCTCCAGCTCTCCTTTTCCTTCATCTATATTCCTAAACTTTCGATCTTCATGGAAGAGATCTTTGAAGACCTGGCTTTGCAAGCAGTGCAATTCGCCTTTGGCATGCGATTCTCTCACATCAGAGAGAAAACATGATGCATTGTAGCCTAAACGCTTTATATTAAACAACTTTTTTGACAGAGTGGTCTTGCCAGAGCCTCCAAGTCCAAATATCCCTACCATCTTCACCTTGTCATTTTCTGTCTCTGAGCAACAACTTTCAAAATTTTGGACGAGCTCCGCAAGTCCAACTGGATATTCCGCAACATGTAACTTTTCCTTTTCCTGCACTACTTGTAGCACTCCAGACACAATCTTTTCACATAAATTGCTAAGAGCCAAAACCAAGAATCTCTTTAGAATGTCAAGCCTACTAAGGTAAAATAAATGTCATGGACTGAAGAAAAAAGGAAAACATGATGAATGGTGATCAATACAAAGCACATGATAGTAATCTTACTCTTTATGCTCTCTAAGTTCATAGCCAGAGAAGTATGAAGCAGTTGTGAGGGCTTTTTTCCATCCGTCCAACTTATTAAGGTGCATGCCTTTACTTCCATAATCAGAAAAAGCCGCAGAATACGCTGAATTCCCATTATCGATGTCCCGAAGCTCCAACGGCTGGACATCATAGAAGACGGGGATAAAGAGGGCGTCAGGTTGTTCTAACATGAGAACAAGCTCGTTTAAGCACGAATAGGACTCAGCATATCCTTTGGAAAAAATGGCTATTTGAACGACAGATGAGCATATGCCAGTACGAGCGGCAAAAGGACTGTAATCCCCCCCTTCTGTCTCTTCACAGTCGAGAAATGCCTGGCATCCTCTTTCCTGAAGAAGCTTATACAGTTGTTTAGCAAGGGTGTCTTTGACATCAGGGCCTCGGTGGCTGATGAACGCATCGTATGATTTTGGAGATACAGTCGATCTTTCCCTTTCTTGTTGATATCCTAAAATTTCCTGGGGAGATGAGGAGGAAGCCATGGAAGATTAGAATAATGAAATGGATGTAACTTCTTAAAGAAGAGCGACCAGGATTTGATGAAACGCCGTTTTCGTTTCTCACGGCCGTTTCTAGGCTGCTTTTTCCGTTTCTTGCCGTTGCGGGGAGTTCTCAACTTTCCGTTAAACTGAAAAAAAAAAGCCGTAAAGATTGAATGGCGTGTTGCATGAGAAAGTTGCGTTGAATTCTGAAAAAAAAACTGGCTGTTTTTCAGAAAGTAAGAAGTGGAAGGAGCGTAAATAGAGGCTGAAATAGTGTGGGTAAATAGAAAAATTAATGTCCATTTTTTATGCATGCTATATATGTGGGATATCAGTAAGATTTTGTCAGATATTATAGTCGCAATTGCCCTAGTAGGTATGCATATAACAAGTGGAAGCATTAACAAAGGATGCGAATTGTTTGACAGAATACCTGAAAATCTCGCATATAACAAGTGGAAGCATTAACAAAGCATGCGAATTGTTTGACAGAATACCTGAAAAAGATCTCGTCTCATGGACTGCAATGGTTGCAAGATATGTACAAAAAGGATTGCATTTTTTGAAAAGGCTTTAGAAACTTTCAAGCAAATGCAATTGGCAGGTGTAAAGCTAAATTCCACAACCTTCGCCAGTATCCGGCTTGCCTGTGCCAAAATGGGAGCTTTGGAACAGGGTACGGGCATCCATCAAAGCATCATGGAAGGATGATTTTTTTTATGTTAATCTAATGTTGCAACATTCATTATATTTTCAAATCTTTAGTTAAATCTTAAAAATTATATATTCACATTTTAAAGATGTTTCTTCCAACATTTTATTTTTGAAGTCTAGTTATGCATGCATCTAGAAATTAGCGGTCTCATATCCAAGCCTATTACCTCATGTCCCCATGCGGCTGCTTAGCCTATTTTGGCTAGCAGCCACTCCTCAACTTATTTAGGAGTTATTTGTGAAGCTGATGGCCCCATGAATGCTTAATTTTTCTACTTATTTTTTAGCAGCTAGCAAATTTGAATTAACAGTATTAATAATATAATTTGTACAAAGAAAAAAATAGAAAAAGACAATCTTAAAAAAAAGGAAAGAAATTTGTGGAGCCACGTGGATTTTTAACAATGTGCAGTTGTTGCTTATTTCCAGCCCCCCCTTTTTTCCCATAGCTTATTTTCAATTCTTAAACAGTAGTTGCTCCATTAAAATAGGAAAAGATTCCAAATTATCATTTCCCAACAATAAAATTTATGCATGGGAACACTCTCATTGTTTAAATTTAAGCAGAAAATAGAGTTAAGTAGCTGCATGGGGACATGAGGTTAAAGATGTGATGAAGATAAGTAGGAGGTATTTTTCCACAGCGTGTCAAATTATGATATTGCTATCAGGATTCAACTGTGTAGTTTTGAGTCAAACTCATTGACCCATGTTTCATGAGTAGTGGTTCAACAAGAACCCATCTCTCATGATATCGAATGGTCCACTTAGCACTCATTGCATCTAGGTGATGCTCACAGAGGTGAAGCACTGGTCCGTCCCGGGAGGTCACCCATCCCAGTACTGCTCCAGCTCAAGTGCGCTTAACCAGGGAGTTTTTCTCCAAGGTTAAGCCCGCTTGAGTTGTTACCCCATTTGCAAAATCTTCAGCAAGTGTTGTGCCTTATGATGAAGGTTTACTAAAATGTTTCATTTTCGTTTCATACTCTATTTAATAATTGCATTGAGGAATGCCTAAAGCTTACCTAGGACTTGGGCTTTCAAATGAAATGGAGGATAGTTGCTAAGAATTAGAAGAGTGAGAAGTTGATTGACTTTAAAAAGATAAAAAGACAGAAGGAGAAAAAAAGGCTTTTGTAATATAGTTAAACCACATCTACTATCTCTAGTATTTCAACTTTAATGGATATGGAGTGATGGAGGACTAACCATTCCCTATATGATGCATCAAATTATTACTTCATGCTTTCTTTATATATGTTTTTCATCTAGTTTACAATAGGAAAGAGAATTTGAAAAGGGCAAATAAAATTAATCCATCGTGCTTTCTTTATGTATGCATTTTCAAGTTTATAGGTGCAAAAAATATTTGAAAGGGCCAATAAATTTTAGAGCACACGAGGAGAAGTAGAGGATGCTTATTGAAAAACATGAGGTTGTGACCATCTGCTACAAGACTATTAAGAGATTAGTTATGTTGCTCTAAATAAATTCATCATGCATAAATATCATCAAGCATTGCTCAAGATCAAGCATATCCCCAATTACACATAGAGGGATCAAAATATTTTGTTTAATATTTACAATATCATCCGCATAAACAAAAAAGGATTTGTCTATATCCAACTCCATCAATAGAAAAAGAAGTTAGCAAATAGACCAAAATTAGAATTAGAGACTAGTCCTCTTGAGGCATCATTAGAAATAATGAAGGATGTAAAATATGGGAGTAATTCAGACCATTTTAAAATATAGAAGATTAAAATAATGATCTAAAGGATGAGAATGATGAAATGGTGTGTTTGTGAGACATAAATCAATAGTCGAAATGCAGAAGCATAGAAAAGGCACATGAATTGTTTGGAAAAATACACCAAAGAGATGTCATCTCATGGAATGCAATGACTGTATGATATGTGCAACATGGATTTTGCAAGGATGCTCTCAAAATCTTTGAATTAACAAAGCACTCTAGAACATACCCTGACATTGTAAGCTTTGCATGTGTTCTATATGCATGCAACCATGCAGGTTTAGTGGATGAGAGTTATACATACTTCAATCATATGAGTAACCCTTATTACATTACACCTACAATTGATTAGTATGTTTGCATTACACTTTATCATTAAGATGTCAATTAAACTTGTGGTGGTTGTGTGGATGTGTGGATGTGTTTTAAGGCTGTCTATAGATGACATATGAATATAGGCGTAGGAGCATTTACAACAACAATGATTTTTTATTTGTATCCTCAAAATGTTGTGACATATGTTCTTCTCTTAAACATCTACGCAAAAGTGGGTAGGTGGGGTGAGGTTCAAATGGAAAGGAAATTGATGAAAGATCGAGGAATTAAAAAGATCCGTGGATGTAATTGGATTGAAGGCCATAGATGGTACATGTTTTTCGTGTAGGATCCATATTACATCCACAAACAAAGGAGATCTATGCAAAGTTGGAGAAATTGGACTTGGGAGATGAAGGTGGTTTAATGTTGTAAAATTGCACCTCTTGCAATTTCACATACATTCTTGTATCCACTTTAGTGTCCACTCCCTTAGCATTTGTGTAGGCTCATTCTAGCCCTTGCATGTTAGCTTTTTTCCCCTCTCAGGATGCTCAACACCCCTTTTCAACAGCTACCTTCGCGTGTTAGCTTTGTGTCAAACCTTGCTTTTCTTGTTCTCATCATTTTATGGCATGATGTGTCTGGACACTAGCATGTCACGCGGATGTCCACGCACCACACTAGCATCTTGTGGCATTTCTATGTTCAAAAAACCATTTTCAAGTGACTTGCCACTTGTCAGCTCCTTTTGCCTCTCTTCTCTATATCTCTTTCCCTCTTCTCTCTTTCTCTCTTCTCTCTTTCAATTTCCCTTTTTATTCTAAGATTCAAGATTCTAATAACATATCCAATTCTAAATTCTAGTATATCACAATAGTTAAGATTAACATTATCTTAGTTTTTAAATAAACTCATTTTTGTTTATATATCTCAATATCTTAAATCTTAATTGATAGACTAGTTTAAAATCTAATTACATCAATTAATTTGTTACCACTCCTTAAATATCTAAAATTATATTTTATTTCAGTACGCTAATCTTAAATGTTGAAATAAAATATATAATTACATCCTTTGGAAGATTTTTCCCATAAATTAATATGTATAAAATAGATTACAAAATAATATCCTACTTGATGTAAATTGAGAGATTACATAAACACACACATTTTTTTAATTCTCTTTTCATGACAAGAAATTCCATATAAAATATCCTTAACAATGCACAGTACATACTAATTTTTAGTGAAGGGATATTAAAAACACCTAAACAAGCATCTTTTTTCAATGATAATAATTTGTTTATTTATATCAACGTTCATACTAAACACAAATATTAAAACCTAATTTCAAATCATTGAAGGCAAGGTGGGAAATTGTTCCCATGTTTCACACCAAAATAATCATTGAAATCATATGAGCGACATATATTAACTTGGTGCCCATTAATGCCCCTATGAAAACCTACAAGCATGTCCTAAATGAAGAATCTAAACACTCAGTATAGGTACTTGGTTATCATCAACAAGAATCAACAATTTTCATTCACATTAAAGCAGCAAGCAAGCTAGGAACACTTCAATTATAGGATGTAAAAAGAAACAAAATCTCCATAATCATTCTAGCACATCTATATATTTGAAGATTGTTGCCCTCAATCAATTCACAACTATAAAAGTCACTCCAATCTATAGAGTCAACCTAGGAGGAAACAACCCTTGAAATTTGAAAATCTCCCCTAGGCGTTTGCATGCATTTCTATTCTTTAACATTTAAAGAAGAAAGACAAACAAAGTGAATTAGAAAGTAGGAACACACATTCAAAAAAATCGCATATGCACCATGTACAATAGATTTGCACCTACAAAATTGATCGAGACCTATAAATTTCATCAAGAAAACACAATGTGTAATTTAATACAATGCAAAACAAATAAAAAAATCAATTTTCCCTACAAATATAATACATTTTAATATCTACATCACTATGATCTTCTTTCATTGTGTGTTGAATTAGGTACTCTAATAATTTCATATTTAGTTTTCTAACTCCCACATCTATTATTTATTTAATATAAATTAAAGTTAAAGAAAGTTACTTTTCTTTACACTATTATACTTGAACTATCTTCTCTCATTTATGAAGATTTATGAACATTCATAATAATTCCCATTTCTATTTGATGAATTAGTATTATCCAAAGTATGCAATTCTATTTGATGGAAGAGGAAGGCAAGGAACAACAAAAAAATGATTTAAGTGGGTTGAAGTTCGAAGTTGTGACTATGGGGGGATTAGATCCATTTGAATGATGTGTCCATTAAAAGAAGAAAAACTTCACTAAATAACTAACGTTGAATTAACTATTCTAATAATTTCATATTTAGTTTTCTAACCCCCACAACTATTATTTATTTAATCTAAATTAAACTTAAAGAAAGTTACTTTTCTTTACACTATTATACTTAAACTATCTTCTCTCATTCATAAAGATTTATGAACATTCATAATAATTCCAATTTCTATTCAATGAATTAGTGTTATCCAAAGTATGCAATTCTATTTGTTGGAAAAGGAAGACAAGGAATGAAAAAAAAATGATTCAAGTAGGTTGAAGTTCAAAGTTGTGACCATGTTGGGATTAGATCCGTGTATGTGTAGGATCATAATGGAAAAAACAGGCCCTTAAGTGACAATGAAAATTCAGAAAAATCAGAGTTAGGCAACTTGATGTAAAAATTTCAATAAGTTATCTATATTATTTCAAAAATATGTAAGAATATAATCTATGGCAAATTGAATGTAGTTTCTAAACTACTAGGTTTATTCTCCTATTTGGTGAAAAATTAAAATTTCAACATAAATTTCAGGGAAAAAAAAAGAAGTAGGTGTTTCTCTGACCACCCTAACCATAATAAAATCATAATTTTTTTTATAAGATTTTAGATATAAGTAGAGGATTCATGTACAGATGTGATGCATATTTTTTTGTAATTTTTTCCAAGTAAATAATTAATTATGAATTTTTTATTACAACTTTTAAAAATATAAAAACTCCTGACGTCTAACAACTTAACTTGGTCAAAACTTCATGATTTTTTTGTAATCCCATAGTGTGCTAAGATGAATGTGACACATGTTTTGGATTCAAAAAATGTGATACCATTTGAAAGATATAGATGTTTTTCAATTAGTTATCAATCGACTTTAGTCGTAATTCTAATAGAAAATGAATAATAATTATTTACTAGATTCAAACTAAAGTATAATTTATATTGGTGGAAAGCTAAGAAGCTCATTTACAAACCCTTTTCGTTTCATCAATTTTGGGTAAAAAAAAGGTCATCACCACATGGGCGAAGTCTGGAAAAGCAAGGTAAGTTGTTAAACACATTTTTTGTGTTGACTTCTTAGGATTGGTAGGTCTGAACCAAAATCCAAAGCAAGCCCAAGGCTAATCCCTAGGCATTAAATTTTGTGTCAGAAATATTGAATATCTGATCCAAATCCGATATCCGACTTGAATCTGATATCTGATTTGAATCCAATATCCGATTTGTTTTATATAGAGTTGCAAAAATGTTATACAATTTATAATATATGATTTAAAAAATGCAATAATGTTTATAATTTGATATATAATATACAATATGGTTTATAATGTAATATATAATATACAATTTATGATAATCTCTTACCAAATTATGTATTTAATATATAATATATTATATTATTATGTACAATATTTAAATATTATTTCAATATTTTGGTTAATGTATAAATATTTAAATATATATTACTAATATATAAAATATTTAAATATTATCTCTTTCCCTCTCTATCTCTCCCAAGTCTCTCACTCAATCACTCTTATCTCTCTCCCCTCTACCCTCTATCTCTCTTTGACTCCCTCCCTCTGTTTCA
>VDFB02266038.1:0-20635 GCA_007258455.2 Sequoia sempervirens
ACAACTTTATTCAATGTTTTTTAGTAATTGAATTCTAAATATTGTCTAATAGAAATACAGGTTTTGTTGCAGATAACTAGTTGCAATTGACAATATAAGTTTTTCCACAGATTTGTTCTGGTGGGCCTGAAATGTGATTGTATTTTAGGTTATGACTTCTTAGATGAGGTTATTCTTTAAGTTTCTTCTCCTTCATTGTTCACTATTATAGGCCATATGTACATCCTTTTCACATTGACAGTAATGGTTGTGTACTGTGCATAAGTGCAATTTCTTCTATTTATAGAATATTTTGGATTACCAAGTATGTGGTGTTTTCCATAGTGTGTCAAGTTAATGTGAGTCAAAAAATATGCAGTTGAATCCTGATAAAATGTCACATATGTTGGATTATCCATGTTCTATGTATATATGGTACAGATAATACCAATAAATTTGTGCAACATCCTGATTTTTAGTGGCCTTACCTGGACAGGCAGAGCTGTATCTGGACTGTATCCAAACAATAATTTATTGTATTGGAAAATAATAATGGCTACCTAAACATTCAATTACTAGGCTAGTATAATTGCTTACAACGAGTGGGTGCAAGTTGCAACACTGGCTACTTTTTTCTGTGGACTTTTGGCTGAGACATCAAGATTTTAAAATGAATTTGTCATTTCTATGCATTTAATTGAGTTTGAAACACTGGAGAAGTCATTCATTCTACCCAAAGCACTAAGAACGCAACAGTAAAATGCATTTTAAACAATTGCATGTTTATACTTCAAAATGGTAATGCAATATAAGAAAATGAATTGGAGGTTAAGGGAAGCAAGATATTTGGGATTGAAATATGCAAAATCAACAAAAGCATTAAGTTCTAAAAGTAAAATGAGTTAGAGTACCAGATGGTATCCCCATAAACAAACATACAAAATTTACACCAAGCTCAAATGTTTTTGTTATTTACATTTTTACACTTAAAGTACCTAGTGACCTGCTGTCTTCATTTGTATAAATTTAGTATTGTTCTCTTTGTGTGTTGGACCTGCTCGTGTTTGTATGGTTATGCCTGTCTGCATTTTTACTACCATTTGAATTTTAAACAGAAATAGGACTTCTCAAAGATTTGAAAATTCTTGAAGTTCACTGTGACTCGCGTGGTAGGGTATTTGTTTCTGAGATGGGCATGTGTCTTACAGAGACTTATAGGAGATTCTCTCTGTTGCATGGGTCTCTAGCAGTCAAGGAGTGTCCCCCTGCTGACTGCTAGTGCCTGCTGATGCCTCAGCTAGCATCTAAAACATAACAATTCGAATTCAATAATTAAATAATCTACTTAAGCATCATAAAGATGCATTTAACATCATCATACAACAGATGACAGCTGAGCGGAACAGCCTTGTTTTAAATAATGCTTTAAAACATCATTATTGTGAGAAAAGTGACTACACTATTGAAAAGTTATGTATGACATAGAATAGTGTGTATATTTACGGTCATACCTCCATCCATCTGCCCAAATGCACAAGCTTTCTTTTCTGCATGTGCACTCTACAACCTTTATTTACATTAAACTAATGTGGCTAACTAAATCCACAAGTAACATTGTGCATTTGACAGCTATTGAAATGTAATGGAAGGGTCAAATAGATTGGTGTCTTATGCATCCACACATGCTGTTCGTTTTCTCATATAAAAATATAAAAAACAGACTCTGATAAAAACAGGCAAATGTCTAAGCAAATATATTTGCTTTGCTTGCTGGGGTTGTTTGCAGACAACTATTAGTCTTATATTGATGTATAGATTGTAGATTGTAGATTGTAGATTGGATATTTACAAATGGATTTTTGTTCCTTGCTAATTTCAGCAGGTGCTTCAATTTGTCCACCTTCCAAGAAAGCAATTGAATTGGCAGGCAAACTTATATCAGATTGCCGGGACAGGCCCTGTAGGAGCGTTTTAAAGATGCCTGCATTAGTTTTGGATGAGAAAGAGAAACTTGTGAGATTTACTACATTGAATGGCATAGTGGATGATCCTATTGCTGTTGAGAAGGAGCGGACTGTGATTAATCCATGGACTCCTGAAGAGAGAGAAATTTTCCTGGAGAAGTTTGCCATGTTTGGTAAGAACTTCAGCAGGGTTGCTTCCTTCTTGGAACACAAGACTGTAGCAGACTGTATTGAATTCTATTACAAAAATCAAAAGTCAGAAAGTTTTGAGAAATTAAAGAAAATGCATAAGGTGCAGAAGGAAAGAGATTGCCACCGTGTAAGTACCTATCTTGCGACTGCTGGAAACAATCGCCACCGAGACTCAAATGCAGTTTCATTGGATGTATTGAATGCTTCTTCAGTTGTAGCTGCGTGCGCCAGTCACCAGGCAGATATTTTTCAAAATGCCCTACCAAACAATGCTTTAAGGACAGTTGAGGGTCTGTTTTCTGAGAAACAATCAAGAGATGCTCGTGATCTGGAAAGTGAAAGAGAGTGCACTGCTGCGGCAGATGTTTTAGCAGGGATTTGTGGTGCTTTATCATCCGAGGCAGTGAGTTCTTGTATAACCGGTGGAGCTGATCAATCTGAAGTCCTCCATGAGAACAGTTTTTCCAGGTCATGCTTGAAGGATAATGACTACCCCTCAATAACTGAAGCTCTGCAAAGTAACGAAATACAATACTCCTCTGAGGAAGGCTGTGAGGAAGTCTATGTAGATTGGACTGATGATGAGAAGGCCTTTTTTGTTAATGCTGTGACCATGTTTGGCAGGGATTTTGAAAGTATCTCTCGTTATATTGGATCTAGAACTGAGGAACAGTGTAAGACGTTTTTTAGCAAAGTTCGCAAACGGCTTGGACTTGATGAACTCATGCTGCGTGAATCATACATCCCCACAAAAAACAATGATGGAAGTGATGATGATGAGCGAGGGGGGCTTGTTGATGTGTGTACAGTATTGTGTGATATACAATCTTCTGCAAAGGTGGCTGCAATTTCAGATCCAAAGGCTTTGAATTCAGATCAATTAAATGTCAATGCTTGTACAGTCATAGAGGGCGCTCAAAAGATTGAAGCACAGGATAATGAAGTTGAGTTTTTCATGGAAGATGCTAAGGATCCTCAAAATGAAGAAACTGGACAAAATACAAGCACAGGTGCAGTGCAGATTGACATGAAGATGAGCTTCAAGGAAGCTGCATCTTCTCCAGAGGGAGAGCATTTTTTAAGTGAAGGGTCATTGACAGATACAAGAGGTGATTGTCAAATACGTACACTGATGGACATACAACATAATGAAAACATTCTGGAGGTTAAAGGAGCAGATCTTTTGTGCTGCAATAATGACACAGAAACACAAAGAATAACTGAGCCTAATGATAGTATAGAAAGAAATCATGGGGTCCTTGACATTGAGAATGCACTCATTGATGACAAAGGTAGATCAAAGGGACTTGAAGATGTTGGATCAATGGATTCTATATCTTCTGAAAAGCTTATTAGATTCCCATGCAACATAACGGAGAGCTGTTGTACACATGTAACAAGTGGGTGTAGGTCTGGGGATACAACAGAGTTTTCTGCTGCAGTGCCAAGACAAAACTCATTGAATAATCTGGAGGTTGTGAACTCTAGCATTATGCATAAAGATACAAAAGATGAATGCACGGCATCTCTGCATGCTTCTGGTAATGTCTCTAGCAATGAAAAATATTTGATAGGTTCAGTGCTTCTTATTACAGGGAGTGATCCTTTTGATAAGTGTGGGGCGATATCAAGCCCAAATATCAGTGCAGGCATGGGACGCAATAATGATATTTTAATTCCAAAGTCCATATCAAATGGAAGTGTGACACCATCATTAGCTACAAAGGAAACACCACAGATAGTTTTTTTGGATCAAAAGGCATCATGTGCTATCCCAGTACCTGTCTACATGTCTGATTCTCAGTTAAACCACAAGTCCTCTGATGCATTTTCCCATGTTTCTCAACCAATGGTCCATCATATGCAACCTGAGGTGGTGGCTTGGCACCAAAAGCAAGAAGTACCCTCTATTGTGGTTTCTAAAAATCATAGCATGTTTCAAGAAAGTGCATCATCATCACTTGTTAGGAACCAAAAGTTGGAAAGTGGCACGGTCCATCTTTATCCTAACCAGAGCGAGAGTCAGAATCAAATCCAGCAAGAGTTGTTTCTAGGTGCAATGCTTCAGTCCACGCAGCAGTCAGATACTTCTGTTTCTGAACTGTCATCTCAACAGTTTCAAGGCCTTAAGCTGCGAGATTGTAGTAATGGAAATGCGGATGACAAGCTTGAAATCCTTCAATGTCCTGCAGATACTGAAGAGTCACCCAGAAAGTTTGGAGGCCATCAGTTGAAGGTGCTACATCAAACAGAGTCACAGTCTTATAGCAGTCTAATTTCTAATGCTTATCAGCAAGGATCCCTTAATCAGAGTGCCTGCAATTCTGAAGTGTCATCACAGTTTCTTGGAGGTCACCAGTTGTTGGTAACGAATCCGGAAGATGCCTGTTTAAAAAAATCTATAGATGCTTGCCAACAAGCAACACACGAGCAGTTGGTGCAAGGAGGTTCTAATTCACAAATGAAAAGTCGGCAACAACACCATGTTATTCAGCAGAACTTACAAGGAAATGTGTTGCAGACATTGGAGAATGCTAACAAAGAACATTTGGCTCTGGCTGCTCAGTTTATTCAAAAGCCAATTTCAAAGCAGCTAATGTGGGATCAGAGAAAGCAACCCACCCAGTATGCAGAGCACTACCGACTTCTCCATCTATTGCAACAGAAGTATAGGGGTCACAACATCATCTGTGATAATCATATGCTATCACAAAAAGAAGAAAAACAGGTAGACCATCAAGGAAGTGTGCAATTTCAGCAGAGTAAGAACAAATTTAAACCTATTATAAAACCAGTCTACAGTTACCAGTCAACATCATCCCCCAAGACTGATGAACAGCCAGCAAATAGAGGTGATGTGAAGCTTTTTGGTCAGATCCTTCAGTCTCATTCATCAAACCTATCAAAGCTACCACCAAGAAGTGAGGTTGTTAATGGTTCCACTGCATCCTTTGAAGGTAGGCAAAAACTATTGCATGTGCAGGAAAATGACGAACATTGTCATGCTGTGGCAAAATTGTTATCTGAACAGCAACTGCCTGCAAAATATGTTTGCATGTATTCAGAAGGCATTGCAGGCAAAACCAAAAATAATACAAGTTGGAAGGTTAAGCAATCTACAGAAGATATGTCGGAATGTTTTGCAGAAGGGGGTTCAGGCTCAAAAACTAATTTTAGGAAGGACGGCACAGTACATTCTAGTCAGGAGTTTGGTGGGCAAAATCTACAGTTCTGGGAGGATAGTTCCAGGCATGATCCTTGCAGGAGTATAAGTCAAACTGGAATTCCACATTTTTCAAGGGATCTGGATTCACAGTGCAAGTCAATGTCTGAATGTTTGTCAGGTAGTAGTAGTGTAGACCAAGCTGTCAAAGCTGGCAAATTAAAAGTGTTATCTTTAGATCCATCCATGATACCGGGGTGGCCTCGTAGTGTGATACAGGATGTGCCATACCTGGTGAAGGATCCACTAACAGCGAGGGAATGTGATTATTATCCTTCAGGATACAAGGAATTGGGAAATGGTTACATTTTTTCAGTGGGTGTGAAACAGCCTGATCTTTTAGTTGAACTTAGGAGAGGGGCAGCTTTTGACAGAACACTCTCTCATGAACCTGGAAGATATGATACAGTGCAATCCATATTACCTTTCCAAGGTCAGACAAGAAATATTTCTGGTCATATGGGGATTCAGGCAGGCAGAGGAGTGCCTGGAGGAAGCTTTGTGTCAGATCCAGTTGCTGCTTTTAGAATGCAATGCTCTACGGTAGAACAAGTGAAAGCATCATTTCAACATCCTCACTTCAGAAGCACTAGAGATCAAGGGTTGGGGAGAGGTGATTATGGCAGATAGGAGTTCTCTTTCTGTGTACATGTGATCAGGGTGAATGACCCATTGTAACATTTTGTAATTTAAAAAAATTCCATTTGTAACATGTATCTTTTGTCTATTTTTTCCATGAGTACTAAATAATATGCCTCAGGAGACTAGGCAATTTTGTCTTATGCAGCAGAAACTGGTCTGTCTGATATGTTGACAAATCTTATGGAGGTTGAAAGTGGGGATATCAATGGAGAATTACTATTAAACACAAAGTTCGGAATTGTGGTATAGTCACAGCTTCAGATTTTTGAGACCATCTTTTGCTGCAAGGTATGAGTTGTTTAGTGATGGAAAATTAAGCTAATCCATTCTAGTGTTTCTTATTAATTGGAGTTCTTTGAACATATTTTCTGCCAAACACATATTTGTCTCTTGTAAGAACTGACGGTTAAAACTTTTGAAGAGCCCTCTTGTTTTTTTGCAATGTCATATTTGAAAAGTGGATGGAATGTAATTAATAATTATATATTCTTTTACCATATCAATTGGATGCTTGCTGCTATGATACACTAAATATTTATTTGGGAGGCACATCATACTGGTTTCAGAAATGTCACATTTCTTCCCCAGTTTGAGTTTATAGAGATCCCCACAGGGGTTTTCCCTTGATCAAGGAAATCAATTTGAAGTTTAAAAAAGCTTCTGTATATGAAAATGACTTTTACAAAAAATATACTTTATGTGAATATATGAATACAGATTTTTCAACATTTTGATCAAATTCATCCCCTGGGTTGTGAGTTAGACTGCAACTTGCATTGGTTTCCCAGGTTCAAGACCTGACTGACTTATGCATCTAGTAGAGGGAGAGGACTGCTGCTGAAATTTTTTTCTTTGCTTGCACAAATCATAAATACAATCAATGGTCAGTTTGTCTTTGCTCCACTTGAGTTAGGGGAGGGGTATTGATATTTTGTTAGTTAATTAGGCTATATGATCTCAATTTTGTTCACCAGGTCATCCTAGAAGAGCTTTTTCTCACTACCATTGAAACTAGTAAAAGGGGCACGCTGCGGTAGGATTTAACTTTCCACTCGCCGTACCGGTATCACCGGAAGGAGTTGTTGTCAAATCATAATCCATATCATTTTAAACAGTAAAACGTCGCTTCGCCGTCCGGTTTTGATTCTCGCGCGATATTAACGGATACGCTCCGTTTTGCCACGCCAAAAAGGCAAACTCAAGGAATTTGTCGGCGCCTGGCTTCCCATGTGCGTGATGAAACTGTTTGGAGTCCGCTGGGACGCTTTCTCATTATCGCGGATGCGGCAAAAGGGGACCAGGCATCGGCGCTTTCGCAAAGAGCGGTGTCATCGGAGGTTTTTACTTTCAGGACCTACAATAGGGAAAACAAAGGCCAAGGCTCAAGTCGTTGTGTGCTTACAGCCCCCATGTGTGGCAGTTGTTTGATCCTTAGATTTGCTTTCCGTCAATAACAGAGAATTCTGGTATCTGAGCCCCCCAAAACATTTATGATTAAATTATTTGCTATGCCAATAGTTCAGAGGGATAATTGCTTCGCTAATATTTCAGTCACCTCTTAGTAGTATTTGCTATGCTAATGTCGCAGCTTCTATTTAGGGACATTTGTTGATAAAATGCCAACACATAAAGCTGCCACTATAGGGATGTCTGCAAAAAAATTGATGCTATAGTTTCATGGAGATGGCTAACTATGATTTCTGTGGTGCAGAGACTCGGGAACCTTTTCGGAGTAGTCCCATAAATTTTTTAATTCTCTCATGAGAATTTAAGTGGAAGAGAACTTTTAGACGAGAAATTGTAGAAAAAATATGCAAATAAATATGGTCTATTTTTTTCCACGTGTAGGTAAATTAAGTTGTGAGGTTTAAAGGCGACAAAAGGTTTAGAGTGAGGGCAACATGGATGCTTGCTTTATAGATTTTTAGTGATTTGATATAATTTGAGCATTGTTTTTCTAATATTTAATTATTCTATAGCTTAAAGAAATGTCTCTAGTTTTCTACTCTTATTATTTGTGGCTTTTTCTGCAATTTAATTTTCAAACACGAACTGGTCATGTTATTATACCTTGTTGGTTTTTAAGGTTCTCAATTTTTCTGTTTCATGATCGGAACAAGTCTTCCTAGAAGCTATGCAACAGAATTGCAGATTGCAGGCTTGTGGGTGTACTGAAGAAATCTGTGTCTAGTGATCGTCATTGTAGATTCTAGGTGTCGATTGACAGCCAGCATATTTGTGGCATCACACGACCTACGTTGGGAAGAAGCAGACGGCCCCCGGGAGCCGGGAATTCTTAGATTTCATCTGATTTATTGGGAATTCTGTTAACCGTCACACGGAAATATTGGAAAGCTTGTGGCTTATAAGCTTATTGCCGTTTGCTTTTTCGCATGTTGTCTACTGATAGGCTAAAATTACACCTTTAAAAGAGTTGAATCAAATTTCATCACATGGTTTGCAACCAACTCATATTTCCGTACAACAAGCATGCCAAATATAATACTGAAAAAATTGTAAGAAAATTATTATTTCTCTAAAGAATTTTGTAGTGAAAATTGCATCCCCATGTCTTTTTTCCATATTTTTGGGCCGTTTTGATCATAGTGTCCTATATGCAAAAATTAGTCAATAAGTATATTTCTACATTATGATGATTATATTCTGATTTTTTTATCATTAATTCTTAAATATTTAATTTTTGTCTTAGAAGAGATTGACAGGTGTGGATATGACAAGTGATTTTTATGGTTGTGTATTTAAAACAAATCCATTAATGCACCCAAGTTACATAAACTGTTGAAAAACATCAAAATCGAAAACTGATTGCACGAGTGATATCGACAATGAATATTGAGAATCAAGTTTGATTGGGTGACTTACTATAAATACACTCTCCAAGAATCTTAGAAAACACGTCAAAAGCCAAAAATAGCTTATTAATGTCTCATGCAGGTCCTCTAGATCATCTGAGTTCACTGGTAATATCAAATAACCCCTTTGATAAAGCTAACACACTACTAGAGGGTTAGTGCCAATTGTGATGCAAAACCTCAAAAATAAAAATAGGAACATTACAGGAGGGCCTAAAGAAAAATCCCTTAATAAATAGTGTAGAGCTTCAACGACCACCAAAAATAAATATGAAGCAATAGAACATCCTTGCTAAAATATAAATATATATACAAAGATAAAAGAATTAGACAACTTACCAATTACAAAGATTTGAACATAAGCATCTCTAAGCAGAGCACTGATCATTATTCAAAAGTAATCGCCAGAATAAACAACCACTCAATCTTATCATATACTTTTTGAAAATCTAAAAAAGAGCCATAGAGAATTTAGCTTAATATATCCCCTCCCAACTAGTCACCAAATTATCAAGAGTAAACATTTTCTTAAGAAACCCAAATTGAGAAGTGGAAATAATATTAAGTAGCACTTTTCATTCTCAAAGCAAAAATTGTAGCAATTTTTTTTATCAAAAACATAGGTGAAGTAATATGCCTCCAATTATTTATTTCAGAGGGATCACATCCTTTAGGAATTACTTTAATTATTATTGGGGTAAGATGTCTCAACCTTGTACTTCTAATGTTCATATATTGATATTTTGTATATAATGTTGTTTCATATTTTGTGCCTTATGTCTCCACTTGGGAAAGTTGGCATCCCATTTTGGAGTGGCACAAATTTTGTGTTTTAGTATATTACTTCATGACAATATGTAAGGAATTTGTTATTAATAGTGGGGGGCATCTTAGATTAAGGGAGTCATTAGTATTTGACTCCAACAAATTTGGAGGTTATACCTCTTTGGGGATTGTAAATGGTTTCCTAAATCATCCCATGGTTTCATCTTGTCATTTTCTATAAATTGGAGCTTGGTCTAGGAGGCTAGACAAGTTGTTTTGTAGGTTCTAGTAGTAATGAAGTGTTGTAGGAGAACAAAGGGAGAAGTTATATTGGTGTCACTATTATTGAGGATTAATACAAGCTTTGGATCTTTTAGGGTGTGGAGTTTTTTGTCTCAAGGGGTTCACTTATATCTTGTGTTATAGATTACATCTATTTTATGGTTATTTATATTTTTATGACTTGTCATTGTTTAAGTATTTGGATGCTTTGAGTTTACAACACAACTTTACTTGTTAGTTATAATGTGTTCCTACATTTGCTATCAGAGCCATAGTTGGCTTGATTTGAGAGGGATATGTTTATTTGTGTGTGATTGGTTTTTTTTTGTTGTATTGGAAGTTTGTTGCATTTACGTACAATTTGAGGTATAGTTTGATAAGAGATCATGACTAGTTCATCTCGGTTGGAGATAAAAGAGTTTAATGGAATAACATTCTAGCTAGATGAAGGATCTCTTAGAGGGAAGAGATCAAGGGGTTGTTGTGAAGAGTGGAAACAAATTGGAAAAGATGTCAGATGAAGAATAATTACAAGTAGACAAAAAGTACATGGAACTATTTGTTTGTGTTTATTAGGTTCTATTTTATTGAATATTTCTAGTGAAACTATTGTATATAAGTTATGGAAAAGAATAAGAAAGATTACCAAACTAAGAGTCTTATAAACAATTTATTTCTAAAAAGAAAGTTATATTCTCTTAAGAAGATGAGCACTTAGTTGTAGAACACTTAAAACTCTTTTAGTCTAATCTTGAGTAAGTTACAGTCAACTCATGTGAAGATAAATGCATTTTATTTTTATGTGTATTGCCTAAATCTTAGGATAATTTGATCCATTCAATTAAGGTTATTTTACAAATTATCCAAAGCTAGATGCCCTCATTGCAACTTTAATTCTAGAGGAAATGAGGAGGAAGAATTTGGAGGGGTCTAAGGATGCATTGCATGTTTGAGTTAAATCTAAGGAGATAGATAAATACAAGAAGAAAGGTGATAAAAACAAGTCTAAGAATTGTTCCAAGTCCAAGAGAAGGTCTAAAACACATGATAAGAGTATATTGAGGTATTGGAACTATAGTGAATGAGGGCATCTAAAAGAGATGTAAGAATAGAAAAAATAATGATGATTCCTCTATTGATAAAACCTTTGATAATGAAGCTATTGATGCTTTTATTATTTCTACTAACATGACTATGATGAATTTTGGTTGATAGGTTCATGTGAATCCTACCACATGAATCCTCACATGGAGTTTTTTTTAGCATATTCAACTTATGATGGTGGGAGATTTTTCCCCAGGGATAACAACACATGAAAGATTGTGGGCAAAGAGGAGGTAAAATTAATTTTAAGTGATGGAGGGTTGAAACTCTCAAAGAATAACATATACCTAGTTTAGCTAGGAATTTAACTTTTATATAAAAATAAATGGTTCAAGGATACATGTTGCTTTTGAGAAGAGTGGTTGCAAGTTAAGCAAATTGACTTTGGTGTTAGCAAGGGGCATTAGGAGTGCCACCCTATTCAAGATTGATGCATTTTAATTTTATAAACTCTATTAATATAATTTATAAATCCATATCTTGTAATTTGCGGCAACATATGATGGGTCACATTGGTGAGAAGGGTCTCAAAACCTTCATAAATAAGAATAAGATTGATAGTTTATCTAGTTACTCTATTGATTTTGATTTCTGTGAAAATTGTGTAAGACAAACAACATTGAGTATCATTTGAATTTGGAAGAATTAGGGCTAAACAAAATTTGGAGGTTATTCATAATGATGTTTTTGGTTTTATGGATGTGCCTTCAATTGGAAAGTATTGCTACTATATTTTCTTTATTGATGATTATTTTAGATATATACGACTTACTTTTTAAAATAATTTTTTATTGTATTTTCTATATTTGAAGAGTTCAAAACACTCTTTGAGAAATAAATAGATAGACACGTAAAGGTTTTGAGAATGGATAATGATGATGAACTTTTCTCTAGGGATTTTGATGACTATTGTAGGCATACAAGGGCCATAATGACTCTCTCCAAGAACAATCTCCTAAATAGGTCCATGTTGAAATTATGTCTAACCTAGGTGTAGGATCCAATATTTTAGTTGAAACCTCCCAAGAGTAACTATACCAATAATTGTCTCTAAACTAAAGAGAACTCTAAAAAACTTGCCAAGTCTCCATGTATCCATGCACACCTACAACTGATCAATCCATGCTAAGACCCAAATGCAACACTAAACTCTTACAAAACTCCCAAGTGCATAACCAATGTAATCAATACCAAGAGAACTATCCATATCATTGTCAAATCTCCCATTGCACATCTACAAAATCTAGGAACACATCATGACAACATGTTCTAACATGTCCTCCAAGAAGATCATGCTCCAATGAACATATCCTTCTCCCAAGAGCACCTTTATCATGCTAAAATCTAACGCATAATCAAAATTCCCCCATGGCACAATACCAAATCATCCTCTAAACCAAGGACTCCCTATCAAAACTAACACCTCCAAGAGTCCTCCATGGCTAACTGAGATGTCAACATATCCAATCACATGGAGATAACCATTTGTTGTTAATGAAACTTAGGATGTGAAATTACTCACTATATGCAAGAATCATAATTCAAGACCATTTGCATGACACTGACAATCACTACAAAAGATCATCCATCACTAAGTGATGAATCCACAACATTGTCGAACTAAACCATGATATCAAACTATCCATTGTATTGTGATAAAAATATCCTAAATGAAGATCACCTGTGGTCCACATACATTCAACTAAAGTACTAACAACTTCAAAGAATAAAGTAGAACCAAGATCTCCAAGCCAAGAAGATAAACCACCACCAAAAAATCACTTCTCAAAAGATCCCACTAAAATTTGTAACCAAGATATTCATGACATCATGATAAAAAAACCATGCTATTAGTCCCAATAACCAACTATCTAGGAAATCTAAGCATTCATCCTCTCATCCCAATGCAACATATCAATGCACACATGACCATAAACAAGGCTAATTGATTGAATATGCACCAACACTAAAAATACTTGTGGATATAAGTAGTCCACATCCGAGTTATCACTACAACCAATAGGTTGCTAACCCAAAAATCTATATAACTCAGGCCCCAAACGAATGCAACATGCAAACTCACCATCACATCAGTAACTTACAAATTGATATAACAAAGAAGATAATTTGTAGATCTCCCATATCTTAAACACCAAATCGACTCTAGATTCAATTTTCCACACAAATTCATAAATGAGTAACCATAGTTAAGGAACCAAACAAGCATCTAGGAGATAAGAATAACCTCCTAAAATTGAACCACACCACCATCTGTAATCATAAATCAATCAAATATCACAACCCAATCCTATCAATCACATACAAGATCATGTTGTGCCAATTCTCAAAAGTACATGAATATCCATGACACCATATTCATCACCATCACTATACCTATGCTCAACTTTCACTAAATTGAATCCTAGTCACACACATGTTTCAACCATGCCCTCAAACTTGAAGACATGTGTACTTATCTCAATCAATGTCTATAATCTAAAAATACATGCAAACATGTATCGAGGAACCCCAAATATAATAATTTAATGTAGCATTGTATTGTTCTTTTAAAAATATGCAATCCCACAAATTTTCACCCACAAATTCGTTTGGATGCTCACACAATCACACCCTAAGTCTCAGGCTCCTACAAGTGCCCAAACAAGTGCAAACATCTATTGATTCATTCAAGTGAAAAAGCACATGATCCACTATGTAGTATGCTACAAATTCTTTTGATTATTTATTTAAAATCTAAAATATAATTCAATATGCTTAATATCACTCATTAAGTAATGTTAACTTTAGGCACCAAATTATGACAAATAATTTTTTTTGGTCCCCAAACCTTTATCACTACATAGTTCTTGGAGAGCTTTTTGATGCCTATAATTATTTTTTTTGAGTATGTAAAAGTTGCACCTTGTGGAAGAAAAACATATTTTGAGGGATAGAAGTAGGCCAAAAGAGGTCTATTTGTATAGATGATGTCATTTAGTGAATCTCCTATTTCCTATCTTGTCCGTATTAGAGCTACTCTTTCTCCTTTTACTTCTAGTTCAAATATTGAGTCATGTGGGCATGAAACTAATGATAGCGGTAAACCTATAATTGGTGAATTTGGCTCAACCAATTTGTTTGCATCCATGCATGCCAATCATATAAGTACAATTATATTTTATGTGTATGGGGGCTAAGATCTAAGCCCACCTAGGAAGGGGCAAAATTGGGGACTAATCCCTACATCCATGATGATTACTAACTAGGGGATGATAGGGGATGACACTCTCATACCGGTTTTTCGCTAGTACTCCACCTTTCTATTAAAATGGGCTACCAATGGGTAAGGGGGTATAGGGGTCTAAGACCCCATAAATCCTAGATATATTCTTTTGATTTTTTATTGCGTAGGAATTTTTTGTTTTATTTGTTTTATTTGTTTTATTTGTTTTTTGTTTTTTTAATTTTTATATTTACATAGTATGATTGTATGAATGTATACATGGGGGAGGCATTTTCTTACTTCAAGTCTTGGTAGCTAAAATTCTTTAAATATTATATCATTTTTATGTCTTGGCCCTCTTGTTCTAATGGTGAGATTCATTTTGGTCTAGGAGGTCATTTCACAACTTCCTTCTCAAAACCCTCTTGGTGAACATGTCAAAAAGCCCCTTTCAACAATAAATAAAATCTCAAACCTACAAAAATAACCAGAAATCTACAAACCCCAAACCCTAAATTTGCAACACTCACAACTTACACAACACACCTTATAGCTTGAAATGCTTGAAATCTCTATAGAATTGCCATGGATTCAACTATACACTAGATCTACTCAAACAAGGGTTAAGAAAAAATAGGGAAATCTCACCTCCCTCAACCACAACTAGGGATTTGATACCACATCAAAAAATTACTAGGTTGGCCAAACCATTTCCTAAATTACCCTATGGGAGAAAAACATGCATACAAGCTTATATAATAGCCATATTGCAATAATAAAAGATATACCAAAAAATTACACAAGATATATCCTCAAAAAACCCTTATGAGGGCAAAACCCAAGCTCCAAATTTTTTTGCACTTAATGTATTATTCAACAATAAAATATTACATACACTTACAAAGTCTCCATAAATACTTTTGAAACGTCAAGCTCCTCTAATGCATCTTCCATGTGTCTAAGTATAATGTATAACCATTCAACCACACATGCCATGCTTAACTAATGCACTCTACAAGAGAGCTCAATACAAATGACAACCAACCTCAAAGGTCATGATAGTCAATCCTAAAAACTACTCATGTGCTTGCTTTTATAGAAATAATCTTTGCTCAAAACAACCAATTAGTATTACATAAACCACTTGTTTAATACCATGAGATTTTGAAACCATATCCCCTCATTTACCTTTTGGTCCCAACCTTTCCCTTTTTAGTACTAAGTTTTTCCAATAAGTTTTTCCACTTTTTTTTACCCTTAAACATTGTGAAAATCATAATTTTCAAAGGGACATTATTTTAAAGAAGAAAAATATAATATGCATAATATATCTAGTACTTCTATTATGCCTTATTTTAATCCTTATACTATTAGGAAGTTTATTAAGTTACAAGAGCCCTTCAACACTATGCTTCAAAGTTTGCTAAGCTCTAATTTAATTACTATTCTATCTATTTGTTCATTAGATCCAAATAGAGGGTTACCTAAAAAATATAATTGAAATACATTTTGTAACTTTCATAAAGTTAATGGAAATTATACTTAAGGTTACATGGCTTTCAAATATAAAGTATAAATTTGATTGATAGCAATATGATTCATATTGAGGGTGTTGATGGTGTAATCATTCAGTTGGTCCACCTAATCAAAATTTGATAGAGCTCATGTAATGTCTCAAATCCTAAGTATGAGAGTGTTAGATTCATTTTCTATCTTTCAACATGGTTTCAAGTTTCCTCATGTTGTCATACCTTCCTTTCAACCCCTCTTCCATGTTCCCCCAATCCTCTACTTCTTGCAAGTTTGTAGGACTTCCTTTACAATGGTGTCATTTCCTTTAGTATCCCATTTTCCAAACTCCCCACCTTGTCAACTTAGAATTTTAAACTTTCACATGCTAGCAAAAACATGATTTAGCTCCCCATGCTTTGTGCCTTTAGACTTGTTGGCCCACACTTGTCGTTAAACCAAAAGGTCAACCCATTAATTTCTGATACAAATGTCAGAGTTAATGGATCTACGGGAAGAGGTTAGTCCATGTCACGAACCCCGAAGGGGGATGCTAAATAATTTTCAATAATCCCCCCCTCAGCATTACCCGAGGGGATTCAAACCTGGCACCTTTGGCTCTGATACCACTTGTTGGTCCATGCTCGCCGTTAAACCAAAAGGTCAACCCATTAATTTCTGATACAAACGTCAAAGTTAATGGATCTACCAGAGGCGGTTAGTCCATGTCACGAACCCTAAAGGGGGATGCCGAATAATGTTCAACAAGACCTTCCTCTATTAGCATGATTTTCTTTCATTACTCACACCCTCACAACCCTTCTCTCTTCTATTCTATGGGCTTTCATAGTTATATTTCTTGCCTTGTGGCTAGCATAAAAGACTTGCTATTCTCAATCCTTGATCCTTGAGGTATCAGATATGCTTAAGCCCCAACCTCCACTATATTGTTGGCTCCCAAATTTTATCCTATTAACATACCTACAAGATATGAGGTATCTAGGAAGATTTTTTTCTTTTTTTGTTGCTTTTTTGAAAACTGTCTTGTTGTTTTTTCATTACTTTTTTGAAAAAGCAGTTTTTTCCTTGATAAAATAACATAAAGTGTCCTCATGACCACTTTTTAGCATCATGAGCCTAGCAACACTTATTTGCACACTTAAAACACCTTTTTAAATAATTAAATATAAGTTGTCATTTAATTTTACTTTTTTGACAACTTTAATATTTAATTATTTAATTAATTTTCACCTTTAAATCATCTCAAGGTCATAAAAATATATTAAAACATATCAATTAAACTATTTTGATAATTCCATCAACTCCTTAAGTGCATAGGAATTTAGTCCACAAAATTTGACACTATCCAAGGATGATGGATCTCTCCAAGAAGTTTGGAGTGCTCCCAAAACGTTAGATTTGCACACGAAAAAATATTGTTGTGCATGCTTAGGCTCTAGGAACTCATTACCACTATTAAATAATTTTCTTCTGATAAAGCAAGTGTTTTTGAATGGTTATCATAGCATAATATAGTCATAGCATGTTCTATCATCCCTATATCATATCTACACATGTCCTCTATACTAAGTGATGCTTTATGTTGAAGGAGCCTCTTGAGATAGTGATAGTGTATGTGGTAGAGAATGAATCTAAAATTGTAGGGCCCAAATCTTTACATGCACTAGGTTCACATCTCCCTTCAACTCTGACACATAATCCTAAAATCTATGCTCCTCTTGAGAGTCTCTCATTATCTATGTATGCTTATTAGTTTGTAACAAGGGCACTCTAGGAGTATGAATCTCTTTGGTAACACTTTTTTTGAATGCACAAGACAACTGAGAGGTAGGGGGGTGAATCATTTGTACATTAAAATATCAAAACCCTCATAAACATTCAAATCCACATCAACTTAATTAACCCTTAATTTGTTAGAATGTTTTAACATGAAAGAAAATAACAAAAACTGAAACACATCAACACCATGTAAAATAGAACACCAGATTTATGTGGAAAACTCAAGAAGGGAAAAACCACGGTGAGGATTAGCTCACAATATAAAGTAATTGCAACATCGAATACAAAAAGGCTCAGTGTCAAAGGGCTCATTCCCAATGACTCATTGCTAGATTACATAAAAGAAGGAAGAAGAATGTTATAGTGAGAAATCCATCTCAATGCAATAGAAAGGCCCACCACAACATGACCAACACATTCACAACCTCTCTAAAGATTGTAGACACCTTCTGCTCACTGCTTCTAGTGGTCTAACTCATTAAAGCTCACACTACACTTCAAAAATTCACACTTCACAACTCTACAATTCACATCACACTCTCTCTACACAATCCTCCATCAACACAACACTTATTTATAACTTCTTCAACCTTGAAAACATTCTCCAAGGTCGACTATGCACCTCAACCGTGTATTCTCAAATTAGGTCAACACTAAGCATTCCCGTGATGGAAAGGAATGAAAGCATACCACACCACATCTTAACTCAAACCCAAATCATACATATACACCATGCCACTCTTCCACAATCATCGAAACAAATCCATAATTAGTGTAAACACCCAAAGTCGACCAAACCTATGTAAACACCATTAACATTTAAGTAAACGCTTCCTCAAATCTAAAGACAACTCACAGACCGCACATAACACTTGAACATAATTTGGAATATTCCATGGACACCTTGAAATCCAACAAATTCCTTTGCAACAACTTACACATGAAGAATGTACACACCTAGTACACTCAGACAACATTCCATACACTGTAACTCAAGAAAAAACCTTGTAGAGCACCAAACCAAGAACAACTTCAATTGAAGGTAGATATTAACCTTATCAACACACTTCTAGAACCACAAGACCATAAACCAAAATGCAGAGAAATGTAGAGCAAAATCATTTCTCCCAAACAACACTACAACACAGTTCACACATTGGTGAACACAACTTCTGCACAATGATCCAAACCAAGAAATTCTAGATATAACACCTATGAACACCTCTGATCAACACATCCAAAGCACAAAAGTAGATTTTTTTTTTATTCAAGGGAAAAGCGCTTTTCGGAGCTATGAACCCGGATACAACCATTCAACAATACCACCCCAACGAGTTTGAACCTTGGTGGCGGGGAACAACAATGCCCAATAAACCATCACAACATGCCAATACCAAAAGTAGATTTTCAACACATAAGAAATGCAGAGCAAAAACCAGAACACCACTTTGTATGCCATAACACCTCTACAACACATTGTTTCCTCTTTTATTCAAAATTTCTCAAAAGCACTTGGAAACCAAGAACCAAAGACATATTCTCAGTAACTCAACCAAACAACATCCACAAACAAAAGCTTATCAAAGCAACACTATAGGTTGAAACTAGTAGCTCTTACTAATGAAAACATAATGACACTAATCAAATCATCATCATAACTTATCAACCATTACCAGTTGACATCAAAGCAACACTAGAGGTTGACAAAAGTAGCACTTACTAATGAAAACATAATGAAACTAATCAAATCATCATCATAACTTATCAACCATTACTAATTGACATCAATGACAACACAAACATAAGCTTGTTGACATCAATGACAACACCAACTACTCATACTTGCAACAATCTCCCCCTTTGTCATTGATGGAAATGCATGATGTGAAAAACCATCAACAACAAACAAAACTACTCTGATCACCAACACATTTCTCTATCATAATCTCCTTTACTTTCTCTCCCTTTCTCAACTACTATTTTTCATATTGCTTCCTCTCTCCCCCATTGACATCAATGGCAAAGGGAAACACATTTGAATATATTTCCCCTTTTGACATTATACATATTTTCTCTCTCCCCCAAAGGCAATACCTATAAGGGAAAATAACCTTTTCCTTTTTACTGTTCTATATACTCCCCTTGACTGCAACAACCAACAAAGCACTACCTACTCCCGTTGAGAGGTAGCCTCCAACATCAGTCCAGAACAAAGAATGAATCTTGAAATCCACTGGACTGATGCATATCCTTATACATCTAGTTCAAAGGAGGGGTAATAACCCCTAACTTCTCCCGAAGATACTCAAAAGTATCCTTAGGAAGAGCCTTAGTAAATATATCAACAACTTAATCTTTTGTAGGAACATACTCAAGCTTCACTTCATTCTCTGCAACCTTCTCTCTCAAAAAGAGATACCAGATTAAGATACGTTTTATCCTTGAGTGCATCACTAGATTCTTTGAAATGTTGATAGCACTTGGATTATCACAAATGATAGAAATTAGTTCATCATATGCAACTTTGATATCCTTAAAAGTTTGCCTCATCCACAACACCTGTGTGCAAAAAGATGATTTTACAATATATTCTGCCTTTGCAATAGATAAAAACAATGAATCTCGCTTCTTTCTTAGCCAATACACCAATCTACATCAAGAAAGAATGCACCCTCACTTTTACTTTTCTTTTCATTCACATAGCCTGCCCAATTTGCATTTGTATAAGAACTCAGAGAAAAAATTGTATCCTTTGGATACCACAAGTCATGTTCTAGAGTTCCCTTCAAGTATTTGAATATCCTCTTCACTCTTGGGTGATCCCACAAAATTGGTTTACAATTTTTGGGAGGAACTGATTTTTGCTGAAATCACATATTTTTAGAAAATATAATGATTTAAGCCTTAAAAGGTTCCATTTAAAAAATTCCAATTGAAGAGGGTTTGATCAAACTACCTTAAATCAAACCCCCTTGGATAGAACCCGGCTAGTTTTAAACCATACGTATAACAAAGTCTCCTTTACACCTATCAAAATGCTGATAAAAAACCACTTTTGATTTACCTTTTGGGGGATCAA
>VDFB02266039.1:0-82396 GCA_007258455.2 Sequoia sempervirens
TAGTATATCACAATAGTTAAGATTAACATTATCTTAGTTTTTAAATAAACTCATTTTTGTTTATATATCTCAATATCTTAAATCTTAATTGATAGACTAGTTTAAAATCTAATTACATCAATTAATTTGTTACCACTCCTTAAATATCTAAAATTATATTTTATTTCAGTACGCTAATCTTAAATGTTGAAATAAAATATATAATTACATCCTTTGGAAGATTTTTCCCATAAATTAATATGTATAAAATAGATTACAAAATAATATCCTACTTGATGTAAATTGAGAGATTACATAAACACACACATTTTTTTAATTCTCTTTTCATGACAAGAAATTCCATATAAAATATCCTTAACAATGCACAGTACATACTAATTTTTAGTGAAGGGATATTAAAAACACCTAAACAAGCATCTTTTTTCAATGATAATAATTTGTTTATTTATATCAACGTTCATACTAAACACAAATATTAAAACCTAATTTCAAATCATTGAAGGCAAGGTGGGAAATTGTTCCCATGTTTCACACCAAAATAATCATTGAAATCATATGAGCGACATATATTAACTTGGTGCCCATTAATGCCCCTATGAAAACCTACAAGCATGTCCTAAATGAAGAATCTAAACACTCAGTATAGGTACTTGGTTATCATCAACAAGAATCAACAATTTTCATTCACATTAAAGCAGCAAGCAAGCTAGGAACACTTCAATTATAGGATGTAAAAAGAAACAAAATCTCCATAATCATTCTAGCACATCTATATATTTGAAGATTGTTGCCCTCAATCAATTCACAACTATAAAAGTCACTCCAATCTATAGAGTCAACCTAGGAGGAAACAACCCTTGAAATTTGAAAATCTCCCCTAGGCGTTTGCATGCATTTCTATTCTTTAACATTTAAAGAAGAAAGACAAACAAAGTGAATTAGAAAGTAGGAACACACATTCAAAAAAATCGCATATGCACCATGTACAATAGATTTGCACCTACAAAATTGATCGAGACCTATAAATTTCATCAAGAAAACACAATGTGTAATTTAATACAATGCAAAACAAATAAAAAAATCAATTTTCCCTACAAATATAATACATTTTAATATCTACATCACTATGATCTTCTTTCATTGTGTGTTGAATTAGGTACTCTAATAATTTCATATTTAGTTTTCTAACTCCCACATCTATTATTTATTTAATATAAATTAAAGTTAAAGAAAGTTACTTTTCTTTACACTATTATACTTGAACTATCTTCTCTCATTTATGAAGATTTATGAACATTCATAATAATTCCCATTTCTATTTGATGAATTAGTATTATCCAAAGTATGCAATTCTATTTGATGGAAGAGGAAGGCAAGGAACAACAAAAAAATGATTTAAGTGGGTTGAAGTTCGAAGTTGTGACTATGGGGGGATTAGATCCATTTGAATGATGTGTCCATTAAAAGAAGAAAAACTTCACTAAATAACTAACGTTGAATTAACTATTCTAATAATTTCATATTTAGTTTTCTAACCCCCACAACTATTATTTATTTAATCTAAATTAAACTTAAAGAAAGTTACTTTTCTTTACACTATTATACTTAAACTATCTTCTCTCATTCATAAAGATTTATGAACATTCATAATAATTCCAATTTCTATTCAATGAATTAGTGTTATCCAAAGTATGCAATTCTATTTGTTGGAAAAGGAAGACAAGGAATGAAAAAAAAATGATTCAAGTAGGTTGAAGTTCAAAGTTGTGACCATGTTGGGATTAGATCCGTGTATGTGTAGGATCATAATGGAAAAAACAGGCCCTTAAGTGACAATGAAAATTCAGAAAAATCAGAGTTAGGCAACTTGATGTAAAAATTTCAATAAGTTATCTATATTATTTCAAAAATATGTAAGAATATAATCTATGGCAAATTGAATGTAGTTTCTAAACTACTAGGTTTATTCTCCTATTTGGTGAAAAATTAAAATTTCAACATAAATTTCAGGGAAAAAAAAAGAAGTAGGTGTTTCTCTGACCACCCTAACCATAATAAAATCATAATTTTTTTTATAAGATTTTAGATATAAGTAGAGGATTCATGTACAGATGTGATGCATATTTTTTTGTAATTTTTTTCCAAGTAAATAATTAATTATGAATTTTTTATTACAACTTTTAAAAATATAAAAACTTCATTATGTCTAACCACCTTAGCTTGGTCAAAACTTCATGATTTTTTTTTTTTTTTTTGTAATCCTATAGTGTGCGAAGCATAGAATGTGACACATGTTTTGGATTCAAAAAATGTGATACCATTTGAAAGATATAGATGTTTTTCAATTAGGCTATCAATCAGGACTTTAGTCGTAATTCTAATAGAAAATGAATAATAATTATTTACTAGATTCAAACTAAAGTATAATTTATATTGGTGGAAAGCTAAGAAGCTCATTTACAAACCCTTTTCGTTTCATCAATTTTGGGTAAAAAAAAGGTCATCAGCCACATGGGCGAAGTCTGGAAAAGCAAGGTAAGTTGTTAAACACATTTTTGGTAGGTCTGAACCAAAATCCAAAGCAAGCCCAAGGCTAATCCCTAGGCATTAAATTTTGTGTCAGAAATATTGAATATCTGATCCAAATCCGATATCCGACTTGAATCTGATATCTGATTTGAATCCAATATCCGATTTGTTTTATATAGAGTTGCAAAAATGTTATACAATTTATAATATATGATTTAAAAAATGCAATAATGTTTATAATTTGATATATAATATACAATATGGTTTATAATGTAATATATAATATACAATTTATGATAATCTCTTACCAAATTATGTATTTAATATATAATATATTATATTATTATGTACAATATTTAAATATTATTTCAATATTTTGGTTAATGTATAAATATTTAAATATATATTACTAATATATAAAATATTTAAATATTATCTCTTTCCCTCTCTATCTCTCCCAAGTCTCTCACTCAATCACTCTTATCTCTCTCCCCTCTACCCTCTATCTCTCTTTGACTCCCTCCCTCTGTTTCACTAACTCCCTCTCTCTCTCCTCTCTACCCTTAACCCTAAACCCTTAACCCTTAACCTTGAAACCCTCTACCCTCTACTCTCTCTCAAGTCTCTCTCTCCTAACCCCTCTCCCTCTCTCAAGTCTCTCTCCCACTCTATTCCACTCTTTGCCACCCTCTCCCACTCTCTCCCTCCCTCTCTCCCACTCTCCCACTCTCTCCCTCCCTCTTCCCCACTCTCTCCAACCCTCTCCCACTCTCTCCCACTCCCTCTCCCTCTCCCACTCTCTCTCCCACTCTCTCCAAATTCTCTCCCAACTCTCTCACACCCTCCTCCCTCTCTCTCCTCACCTCCCACTCCCTCCCTCCCTCCTCCCTCCCTCTCTCCCCACTTCTCCCCACCCTCTCCCACTCTCCCACCTCTCTCTCCCACTCTCTCCCACTCTCTGTATACTCTCTTGCACCCTCCCACTCCCTCCCCCCTCCCTCTCCCACCTCTCTCCCCCTCTCTCCCACCCTCTCCCACTCTCTCCCTCCCTCTCTCCCACTCTCTCCCACTCTCTCCAACTCTCTTGCACTATCCCATTCTCTCCCACTCTCTCCCTCCCAGGGAAAACTTTAGTGGTGAATCTTCACCAATTGGCGAATTCTAGGAATCGGTCAACTCAAAATTCGCGAATTTCTCACACCCACAGGATATCCAAATCGCTCGAAATTTATGAAACATAGGTCCAATGCATCTCGATTCGCCAATAATTTTTTTTATGAGGCATATTTAAGCAACAAATTCACTATTGTCAAACTACGCATTTCAAATGGACCGACTAATATTTTCGCCTGAATCCTGAAAGCATTTAATTAAAAATACCTACATATTCGCCAATACTATTAAAATGACATTGTATCTAAAAGGACCCATTTCACCAATTAAAATTTACAAATAGTTGCTTGTGAAGACTCATTTCGCCAATTAAAATTTATAAATAGTTGCTTATGAGGACCTATTTGGCCAATAACATTAAAAAATAATTAAAATTGAGGACACATTTCGCCCTAAAAATTACAACGTATTTGCCAAATTTTTAATATACCATTTAAAAATCCTGTGGAATTCGCTTAATATGGAATCATGGATTGATATAAATACAATCGAAAGTGTCATTTATTCTTACACATTTTGTTTGGTTCTGAGGTTCTACTTCTCGATTCAGAAGTCAATGAAAGCCGAAAACGTAGACTTAAAGGTGAGTGATCACTAATCATTTCTTCATGTGTTATTAGTTATAATAATAAGTTTTCTTTATCTCTTTTCCATTCTTGCTTCAGTCTTAAAGATGATATTGAGTAGGGAATGGGATCTATATTATTATTCTTTGTCCTTAAACAAGAAGATATTTTTTTCCACTTTTTTATTCGAAGTGAGAGATGAATATGTCGATCGAATCAGAGATTAATATGTTGAGCGACTTGAGTAGCAACGATAAGGCTCATGCTGCTCCTCAATGTGGTGAAACTATTCCTGTCGCTCCTCAAGGTCAAGGTGGTGAAAATACTCTTGCCGCTCCTTAGGGTGTTGAAAATACTCTTGCTGCTCCTCAGGGTGGTGAAACTACTCCTACCACTCCTAAGAGTCAGGGTGGTGAAAATACTCTTGCTGCTCCTCAGGGTGTTGAAAATACTCCTGCCGCCCCTCAGTGTGGTGAAGATCAAGAGACTCAGAGGCCATCAAAATGCCCAAAACTTAGACGTACCATACAGTGTTACTTTGGAATTGCCAAAGCTTCTGATCAATCAGGTCAAGATGGAGCTACATCATCAACTCTTCCACCAAATATTGGTAGCATTCACAATACCTCAACGCCAACGGAAGATTAAGTTGAGATTGTCATTGATTTAAATCAAAATGTATCAAATTCAAATGGGGATGGCAATACCGCAGAAGATGCTCCAAGGGATACCCTAGTTAGCCAGAATGAGATAATTGAATTGGATGAGGATGATGTTGGTAGCAAGAAAAGGAAAAACAAACCAAAAAGGGGGTGTGAGTGGGAAATGACAACCAATTTTCAACTTGGTTGGTTGTCAAAGTACCCATTCATTGTAGCAGTGGGGGAATAAGACGATATTGAAAAATTAACACATGCCAAATGTATGATTTGTACTTGGAAATTGGGAAAACCCAAGACGTTGCAGCTAAAGATTAACACTATAGAAAAGCATATCGATAAAGTTTATGAAAAACAAATCATAGATGGAAAGGAAAAATTAGTCTTATGATGGAAATCAAAGGAAGAATGTCTTCATGTTAGGTATGTCATGGATTATGAAGAGCATCAACAAAACATGTCGAAGCTTGCTGTATGTAAAGGTACACTTGAGGCTCAATTTGGAAAAGCAATGGAAGGAGAAAATATGTCAAAAACTTTTCAAATGGGTGTTGTTTTTCATATTTTGTCTAAAGGGCATCCTATGACAGAATACCCAAAATATTCTAGTTTATTATCTTTTTTTAATGTTCCTCACTATCCCTACACACATTGGTCAGTAAACGTTGGATGGGAATGGGCAAAGTGTCTTGCTACAGTGGAAAAGGAGATTTAAAGGAGAAAGTAAAAGAGTCAAACTTCATTGCATTATCTTTAGATGAAGTTACTGCGGTAGACAATACTTCTTGGGTCTGTATGCATTTGTATACTGTACAACAACATCTTCGCCAAGCTCATCTTCTATGTGTTCATAAAATGAAGGACAGTTCAAAATCACATAATATATTTGAACTAGTCAATAAATATTTGAATGAAATTGTAGGTATGGATGAGTTGACAATTGCAAAAAAGTTGGTGTGTGTAGGAGCTGATGGAGCTACAGTGATGCAAGGTCAAAGGACCGGTGTTTGCACAAAGTTACAAAACTACTTGTTCACCATACATGCTTGGCATTCACTGCATGGCCCAAAGAATAAATTTGGCATTCAAAATTGTAAGCAAGTTTCCTATAGTATCAAAAGTTGAAAATCTAATCCACAATATCCACACATACTTTTGTTGAAGTCCCAAACATTTCACAGAATTTTAGAATTTGTTGAGGGATTAACACTAGGAAACAAGCCTCTCAAGGATGTTGATACCATATGGATCTCCTTACATGGACCAGCACAACGAGTTCTTTCAAAATATCAATCCTTAATTGGAGTGATGTACGAAAACTGTAGCATGGTAGACAAAGCTCCTGACCTCTTACATAGGTTAAGTGATATAGAGAAACTCTTGACTTTAGCTAGTCTTCTCCCCATGCTGGATGAAATGAACAGTCTTGTGAAGAAATCCCAAGATAGAGCTATGTATAGTAATGAATATGTCATTTGCGTAAACATACATGCTTGGTCCTCGATCATCTATATCTAGATTTAACACAAGATGGCGTAGATTATAACTTGTGGCGAAAAATTATTGATTTGAATGATCTTGATAATTATTTATAGTTTAATGGAAGCGGGTACTTATGTATCTGTGTATGTGGATATGAGATACAAATGTACCGATGTAATACTACCAAGTGCTCTAGCAAAGAAGTACCTGTTAACGAGGAAGATTTTAAAGACATTGTTAAATCTGTTGGTGATAATTTGAAGGAAATTGCAAAATCTCTTTACTCAAAGATTCGTGAAAGATTCCCTTGAGATGAAATACTTGAAGCCATGAGTATTTTGTATGCTCAATTTCGGGAAAACTGAGATAACCCAAGATTTTTTCATGATCAAGTAAAATCTTGATCGAACAATTTTTGAAAACTATAACAAACAATGAGTAGAAAATAAAAGGAAATTTAAATGAAGATAAGTTAAGAAAGCAATGTAAGGATTTTGCAGTAGCTATTAAGGACCAATATAAATTCATGCACAAGGACAAGGCCTTTGAACCGGGATCAATAAAAAGGGTTTGGAAAAACTTAGGTCAAAGTGAAATATTGTGTGATAAGATATCAGAATATTTCAAATTTGTTGATTTATGTCAAACAATGATATTGGGGTCAGTGGAGGATGAGAGAGTTTTCAATACATTAGGGTTTTTGAAATCAAAGTTAAGAAACAAACTAGGCAAGAATTTGGAAAATTTCCTGAGGATGAAAGGAATTGCATATAATATCAAAAAAAATCATTTTGATAGGGCACTCGCAATCTGAAGGTCCACATGTGAAAGAAGAGGGACCGGTCTGTGCAACACTCCAATTCCAAAGGCTGGTACTGGTGGCACTGCCATGGGCAATGAGATTGGGACATATGACATTTAAAAAAATGACATAGTGAATGTTGAATTTGAGACACAGGCTAAAGAAGGTGAAGAGCAGACTCAGAATCAAGAGCTTCAAGACAACTCTTTTACTCTATCTAATGTTGAACATCAGTTTCAGGACCCTGACTCCATTTGGGAAATGGAAGAGAATTAGCAGCTTTTAGGTATTTATACTGCACTACAAGATTCATGAATCAGTTTTCATTGTTCCAAATTGTAGTTGATGATATTTTATATTGTATTGAATGAAAATTGAAATTGTGAATCATTGCACTTCATGAGATTTTATTTTATATTGCACTTCATGAATCATATTCCAAACTTTAATTGATGATATTTTATATTGTATTCCATGAAATTGTGATATTTTATATTTTATATTGTATTCCATGGTATTGAATTTGATATGTGTTTCTACATCACTTTTAAAGAACAACACTTATCACTCAACTCATAAATTCCTATTGCATTTCCATTCACAAAATCTTTGATAAATAACTCAAAGAATATTAATCCATTCCTTGAACAAAAGTTAACAATTCAACATCCACAACTTATAAGCTAACAAAAGCTAATAGTTCAACATAAATAACTTATAAAGACATCCACACAACTTAAACAATAAAAGCTTAAACTATCAAATCACCTAAATTATTCAGAGAACTCCTTATGCATCCATCACCATAAAATATTTATTCACAGATAAACATTCCACATCAATGAAATTAACCAAAAATTTATCATTCCAATAATAGACAATCCACTGGAAAACTACTCAACAAAAGCACAATAAATCCACATAGTACACACCATAACTCAAAGATTGCACATGCATGAACTTCACCATTGTCTTTCTATATTAAAATAACATAAAAGCAATAAAAATAGCAAAGTTTTTTTTTCTTGATAACGGTTCCTTGAAGACAACCGTTTTAGAAATTAAAATAAAAAGTCTTTGAAGTATCAAGAGAGTCAAATTAAAGAAAATAAAATAAAAAACTAAAAACTAAACAGCACCAACTCCTTCACTTTCAATATTTTCCGCCTCCTTCTCCTTCAGTAACGCCTCTTGTGCCTTTAATCTTTGACTGTATTCTCGGTAATTGGTGACAATTGCGGTGATGTTTTTGCTCCCTAGCATTGTAGTAATTTGTAACCTAGTTCTCTATTTTCCCAAAGCCTTTTCAGAATCAAACAACATCTGAGATCTTCTCTCTTCTCCAGAATTATAAGCCTTCAGGTGGAGCTCCATTGCATTGAGTTTCGAGAAGGACTCCCATGTCACTGTAGCAGGATCAGATATTTCTTTATTGAATTTCTCTCTAAACTTCAAAGAGATCTCTCTTATATCTAGAATCCTTTCATCAAACTCATCAGTAATTTCTACTCCTAGAATATGAAAATATTTTTTAATTTCCTCCAACATTTCATAATATTTTTCAAGTGTGTTCTTAATTTCATTCACTAGATTATCATATATATTCAATTTCCATTCCAATGAATCAGACCAGGAAGGGTCTAGCTCCTTAGGATTATTCAAAATTTGCTCACCAATTAATATCTTCAGATCCATAGAGTTTAATTCTTTCATTTCCTAAGGGAGCACATAGAGACTAGTTTGATATTTTCAGACATCCTGAAGTTCTTCTACTAACTCCTTCCTCTTGTCAAGAACTCGAGTGTAAAAATGGAAAGATTTATTTAGTAAGAAGATAGCCTCTTGAGATATTGTTTTGATCCCCTCACAAGTAGCTCTAGAATAGCTCAAGTTCTTTTTAATTTTCTGTATGGTGAGTACATCAATGCCCTCTACCTGAGGTTGAGAACTTGAGGCTTCATCAGATGTAGGAGGAGTGGCCATGGAAGAAATAAAGTTACTCAATGCAAGGACTTGAGATTGCAGTTTTATATTTTCTTTTCTTTATTCTTTCACTCTTTTAATCAAGGTAATGACTGAATAATTGGCATGGTACATATCAACTTCCAGTGTTGGAGGCCCCATATCAACATTTGTGACTTTGTAGTCCATTGTTGTTATTTCATCTTCATTTAAATCCTTGACAAGGTCAGCAATTTCTAACATTTGATTTCCAGAAGTAGTAGCAATCACCATCCTTGACATCCTCTTAGCTTTCTTAGGTTTTGAAGAGCTTTGAAGTAAATTTGCAACTGTATCCACTTCAACTGTCATTGTAGGAGTATACTTTCTCTTCTTCTCCACTACTTTTTTTAACCATCCTGGGAAGGCTACTACCAAACCAAAATATTATTTTCCAGTAATAGTTTCTTTAGGAGTGAAAGGTGGATTATCAGGCAGAGAAGAGGGAATTTTAGAGTCTTTAGACATAGGAGGAAAGATATTACCTTCAACAATTTGTTTAAAGATCGCTTCAGAATTTGCAACCTCAAGTTTTTCTTGATTGGTATTCTTCTTAGGGGTAGGAGAAAGCACACTGTCTTGTTCACAAATTATCTTCAACTTGATTATTTCTTGTGGCCTATCACCATCACCTTCTAACTGAGAATTTTCACTAGACAACCTAACAAAGGGTTTCCCCTATGATACACTTGCATCAGATCCTTGCGTAGACCCCTGTTTATTCTTCTGTGATGACTTCGGCTCTTGAATAGGACCAGCAACTTGCCGCCATTTCCCATCCAACTAGTCCTAGGTTCTTTTAAGCACTAGGGAAACACACACCCTCATATCTTAAATTTCACTTTGGTTCCAATCAACCCTAGGGTAGGATTTATTAGGTAATTTTTCATATCCAAGATCTAAGATTGTTGAATCCTCAACTAAATTTTCAGGAATGTCAAATTGAAGACCGAAAGCCTATATCTGTTTTAGCGTTAGCCTCATATAATATCTTCTCAAAACTTCATTCTCATTGACACAATCTTCCCATAAATCTTTGATAGATGGGTGATGCCAATATGAGCTCCCTCCATAGAGATTTTTCTTCACAAAACCCTTACTGTCAAAATTAGGTCTCATAGACAAATTCTAGAGGTTATATTCCTTGAGAATTCCTTTAGCTCCCCTGGCCATCTACTTTGTTTTGCACAAAAAAGAAGGGGTCTCCAATGGGAAGGCATATCCTCATTTCCCCATGTTCGTATACTTAATATTAACCATTGCCATTTGTCAAAAAACTTCCAGAAATATCATTAAATCTTTAGGATACCGAGGTAATTTCAATGAGGCTTTCTCAAAACCCCCTATTCTTAGATAGGAAAACTTATCAAAAACTCCCATATTTTGATACACGAGAAATGGATTCAAGGGAAAGGTGCATTTTTGGATTTCCATCCAACTTCTTCATGGCCTCCATTAAAAATACATCATTAACACAACAAAAATCATTGTTTCCAAATTTTTTAGTGAACTGAGGAAAGCATTTGTACATAAGCATATCAAAAGTTGGGGTTCCTCGTGGCTCCAACCCTGGCCAAAAGGACCTCTGACTACCTACAATGTAGGTCAGGAAAGAACACATAAAAAATTAATTGCTCATTCAAATGGAAGCAAAGAACTTCAGCCTAGTCAAGGAAAATGTTCTCATCACAAACTGTTAAGATAAAATGGTACATCCAATCCTCAAATAACTCAACTTGTGCATTCCCAACAATGCAGTGCAATAAAGCAAGAGCATCTACAATTTCTCCCTTAAAATGCAATCTTTTGAGTTTATTTGGCAATTGTGATTTACCTTTCCTTTCAGTCTTCAGCTAGGTTTTGGCTATGGAGTTCTTACACCAGTCTTTGTTCGCTTTGAAAAATTCACTTGCCACTGTGACAGACATGTCTTCTAGAGGTTCCCTTTCTGGAAACCCCAATGCTTGGGAAACAACTTCAGGAGAAATTTCTACAATTACAGTCCCATTCGCGGCTTTAATTTCCCGTGTCTGCAAAATGTACCTTCTCGCACATGCCTTTATCAGGTCCACACTCAACACAGCTTCTGGAAACCCTCTAGCCTCAGCTAGCCCACTTTCTAAGATTTTTATATCCAACTCAGACTTGTCATCCCTCTCCAGGCACACTAAAAATTCTTCAAACTTAAAAGGCTGAGCTTCGTATCCCTTATGCCGACCGTACGTTCACTCTGCATGAGCGCAAAATGCAAATTCGCGGAGAAAAAATGTTTGCACCTCAAAAGTACTGGCCTTGGCAAAGAATGAGAATGCAGGCTAAATGTTTGAGTAAAAAGAATGTTTGCACTTGAGAAGTACTAGCCTTGCCAAAGAACGAGAATGCAGGCTAGATGTCTGAGTAAAACTTTGCCACACACTTATATCATTATTTTTGATAGGATGTGCATTGAATGCGATATTCAATTTCATTCCTCAAAAAGATAGCCTTGAAACATGAATGCTTTTGGAAATTCCTCAAAAGACAACTCTAGTTTAGTCCATACATAAGTCCTTAATGTCACGTGATCACTGAAACTAGGAACCTTAGAACCAAAGTCTGAAGTTTCAAAGTTTTCGAAACTTCGAACCCACCAACTACAAAGATGACCAAGAAAATAGAAAGACTTGCAAGTTTGCAACTCAACAAAGTGAACGAACTCGGGGATTTGGGAAGTTATGAAAATTCAAAACTCCGCGACAAGGTCATAAATTATAAAACTCTGATGACTAGTGACTGATAAGGTTATAAATTATAAATCTATGAGGACTAGTGACTAAGGTTAGGAAAAGCACCAAAACCATGACTTTGAGTGATAGTAACCACAACATGTCATTAATCTTCTTTGTCATTATGCATTGATGTATGTTTTAATTTTAGATCTAGTTTAATGAACTAGTTAAAGTACATTGATTAAAGCATGAATTAATATAAATGTTTAATGGATCTAATAAGTAGTACTAGTCATGGAGATTGAGTATCGATTTGTGAATTGTAATGCAATTTAACTAAGATTATGGATGCCTAGAATTAAAGTCACCTTATAGTTCATATTTTAATTATGTTAAAAGTAAAACTTGAACATGTACTAAATGATTCATCACTCAGCTCAATGCTTAATAACATATTAGCAATAGTCTTAGTAGCATATACAACAATGAACATCAACAATCGTTTGAAGTGTATCTAGTAGTTGAAACCACTATCAGACTTTTTCTTCAAATGAAAAAATAAATAACACATATAATTTATTATTTAACATCGACACATGACTAAAGTCTGAGTTGGAACAAAGACAACTTTGCACAGTGCTGAGTTGGAACTTGGAAACCCATATTATCAAAAATCAAATCACTGCAACACCTTTTCTAGCAACTTCCATTGTTGAGGTGGTGGAATTGTCATTTGTTCTAACTAATGTTGTTTGACTTGAATATTTGTTAACAATTCATGATTCAAATTGGAACATGTCTCTCATTCTTCAGTCAATTTTACATTCAAAGTTAGCAATGGTTTGATGGAATCCAAGTAGTTCACCACATCTGGGTTCTGAGGAAACTGGCCCAAATCAATCTTCATTGCATCTTCCATCTTCTTTATGAAATCATTCTTTCCAATGAATTACTCATTTGTCTCAAAATCCTCTGGCAAACCAAGTTCTGTGAAGTTCCTTACTTTTTCATCCACCTTCTTCATCTTGTCTACAACCAAATTCAAATATTCCTTTGTTTCGTGCATTCTCAAACACTTTTCAATGATAGATGACAACGTCATTGATGTAGCAAGCCGATTAGAAATCCCTTTTGATTTCAAAAAATTGTCACTGGCTTTGTAGACTATTTGTTGAGTTTCTTTTGCAAATTTCTCTAATTCCAACACATTTTTGTTGTCCACTAAATATTTGTTGAGCTTCTTATGATGTTGTCTGATAGTATCAATCAATTGAAATGTGCCACACAAATGATCAATCCTCTGCATTATTTTATCCCAGATCTTTTGTTTCATATGGCTTGTTGTCTCTCTACAAAATGCAGATAACTTATTTTGAAAAGTCTCAATTTCATTTTTTGCTTCCATCACCTCTACCACCAATCTTTCATTTCTTTTTCTCTCCTCCAATTTTTGTTCCCACTGTGCATTTCAATTCGTAATGCTTACTCTTAGTTTTTATGAAGTGGATTTTTCCTCATCATATTTTGTGTTGCTCTAATCCATCCTTTTCTTCAGTTCATTCACTACAGTCTCATTCTACTTATCTTCTTTGCTTGTTGATGCAAAGGAAGATTTTTTAATTCTTTTTTCTAATTCATTGCTCTTGTTATCTGTTGCTTTCCTCTTTGCTTTCTCATTTACTAGGTCTTCTTGTAACTTTTTAATTTGAGTCTACAACCTTTTTTTCTCTCTATCTTGCTTTAGCAATGATGTGTACACCAATTCATTGTTCTTCTTTGATACATTAATTTTCTCAATGTTTCTGAGTCCAGAAAAATCCAATTGAATATTGTTCACCTGGAATTTAGATTTAGCCATCTAATTTGTTGGTTTGTCTTGAATTGTGCGAACAAGAAATGTGTACTCCATGATTTCTTTATTTGTGTCAAATGTGGGTAATACCATGGTTGTGGCAGGCTCTGAAGTTACAATAGAAGCACTCTCCATTAGTTGCTTCTTTTCTTTTTTATTCATGTCTGATTTCTTTTTAAACTCTTCAATGTAATCAAAACCTAGGGACACAAGAACAATGGAATGCTTGAATGGTGAAGGAATAGGAGTAGTAGTACTTTCAGTTGCTAATGATGTCATATCTAGAGTAACTAGCACTGGGGGGTTCCTGGAAATAACTCCTTTGTGGTGGATCCACTGGTAGTGTGACTTGGACCTGTCAAAATCCTTTGCCTCTTTTGTATGCCTTGATCACTTGGTGTTTTTGTGGTATATTGTATTGTTGTCCTCTTGTGTGTAGTTTGTTGTTGTAGCACATGTTGACCACTACTAGTACTACTACCCATACCATCACCACCAAAGGTAGTGCCAGTTGCACTAAGCTCTCCACCATGGGCATGTCCTAGTTGTGATTGTGTCTGACCATGAGGATGAGGATTTGAAGCTCTAACAAATTTTCTTGTATGCCCTAGGTCTACTTTTTCACCTCCAGTCCCAAGGCCAAAAAAATCACTTGCTTTTCTATGCTCTACATCTATTACTGTCCAAGGGCCTTGTCTTTGGGATCCCAAAGGACCACCTTCATAACCCATTTTTTTAGTTGTGGTTGCTCCAGTAGTATATGCTTCTTTTGTGGCCTCACTTAAACCATGTTTGAAATTGGCATGGCTTCCTTCTTCCCTATCATCATTAGATTCATGATCACTTTCTTTATCTTCTTGTTCATCTGGATGCTCTATATTCCACAATTTGCTAAAATCACTATCTTCTTCATTATCTCCATACTCTGCAAGAGCTCTTGGTTCACCTAGCTCCTTCCTCATAGACCAAAAGGTAGTAATTTTTTATTGTGACCAATTTTTTTCTATAACTTCCTTCTCTAGAGAACCTGGCATTTTTACTCTACTACATGGTTTAGCACTTTTTGATAAAAAAATGTTGTACCTCCTGATTGTCTTTCGATGCATTGCCATAATTTCTACTAACAATTGCTCAAAAGAAATACCATTCTCAACAACACTTTTCTCCATTGCAATTTTGACCTCATCCCAAGAATCCTTGTTTCTTAATTTTTTGAGCAAGGGTTTACTTTCATGTTGAATTCTACTTGCAACATTCTTATTGAGCATAATCATTGATTTAATGGTGTCACCTGGATCATACTGCCAGTGACAAATAGCATCAAAATAAAAAAAATTCAAAATATTATGTGCCACACTAAATGCTTTTCTCTCGAATGTGATCCCTCCACATGAAAAAGGTAAAGAAGGAATAAGGTCTTCTTTTGTTGGCTGGTAAAGTGCAGTTCATCAGTACTCTGCAACTACCTTACATATTCCAAAGAAAAAACCCTTTTTGTCACATGTATTGGAAGTTTGTATGGTTGTACTCTTGATGCATAAAATCTTAGTACCTTATATTCTTCCATTAAGTACCAATTAGCTAATTGTATTTATTTTCCTAGTTGAATGCAGTTTCTACATGACATAGGCAATCTAGGCATTGGAGTATTTTTAATTTCTTGATGCAATGGAGCCAAAAAGTAGTCTACAAAATGACTGTAGTTCCTTCAAGAATCATGCATCCTTATAACAATGTTCCATTCATATACTGGAGCCATTTTCTTTTCCTCAGGATTACTATAGAGTCGAATCTGAAGCTTGTTGGTCTAAAACATTCCTCTAAATTTCAATAGGAAAAGATAGCACAAGAAGGTTGTGAACCTAAATGTCTTGGTGAAACCTCCTTTAATCATTAAAATTTGTTTATGCATGGATTCTACAATGTGCTCAATAAATTTATATTTGACATGTTGAACACCATAATGGATATTATACACCATTTCAAGGAGGCATGCACCCACTTCCAAATTGCTATCTAGTTTGAGGAAAAATGCTAGCTTGGAAATAGTATCCTAAACCCATGGTTTAAAAATTTCCAAATCATAAGGAGGCTTATGATCACCTTTCAATTTGTTTCTATCCTGAACTATTCTATTTAAGAAAGATTTTTTCTCCATTTCATCCACTACTTCATAATCACTAGCAAGCTTTTCTAGGTCAATGTGGACATTTCCAAATTCTTCACCTTCGGTTGTAAATGTAAACCCCAACACTTTTCCAAGTTCTGCATTAATGGATAACAATTCTTCTTTGCTAACTTTATTAACGATTTCTCTTTTGTTATAATCATGATTTTGGGCACATGCCATGATAAATTCAGGGCAAAGGAAAACCTCATGTAACATCATGCGCCATAATCCAGTTACCCATGGTGCACTGATACTATTAACTTGCATTTGCTTTGAGGCCTTATTCTCAGATGAAAATATAAGTTTTGAGGTACGCCTACCATAGGTTTTAGGATCATAAATATCATGGTATTCATCAATGAAACCTAGGGTTTTAAGCAATTTTGCATAATGTATTTTTTTATCAAACATTGTTCTAGTGGTACTGCTGGTAGACATGCTTATACAATGTGAAACTGTGAATTCCCTATTTGTCCTTAATTTTTCTTAATTCTTAAGTCTCTTAGCCCTAAACCCAAACTTCAAAGTTTGACAAAATAATATTTTAAGAAATGTCAAATGATGAAACGTAGCCACATGAATTCTTTCACTTACTCGACTTTTGATTCTTGGAAAGATTAATGTTGACATTTGTGGAAACTGGGTTTTTGGAATGGCTTTTTCGGAAGTGGAACTATGGAACCTAGCATAGGGTGGTGTCATGGTGCACTACAATGAGCAAACTAAAGACTGAAATCTCCCCGCGTGCTGACCCTCTCACTTAAAAATAAAATCACTTAGCAGTATAAACTCAAAGCGCTTTTTTCAATCTTGTATTGACAACAACTTCTAAAGAATCTAAACTGTTGATCTTTGTAAATCTAACGGTTATAGGGTGATTCTGGACGTTTAGGTTCGCAACCCTAGTGCTTCATGCATTTCATTCTAGAATGCAACTACAACCATACATCAAATGTTTATCGAATAGTTGAGTAATTTATGATATATATTATAAATAGTAAACATGTGTTTTAAAGTTTTTTTCAACCTTTAATGCACTAGAATTCACATCAACGCCTTTATAAAATGAATTACAATGTCACATTAATAGCACAACCATTAATAGCAAAATAACACTTAACATTGCAAAGGACTTAATAAAAGGAATTACAATGTCATATAATCACATTAATAGCACAACCATTTATTTTTATTACAACTGAATGACAATTGTGAATGTCACATTATTACATAGTACAAATACAAATATAAGCGCAAGCCCCAAGCTTTTTCCATGGTCTCTGAGTCTTGACTCTCTGTCATCTGAAAATAAATGCATGGAGGGGGGTCACCGCCAATCATGGTTTCTGAAAAATATGCATGGGGAAAGGGGGGAAAATCAAATGGGGGAAATTGGAGTTGTTAAAGATACAAAAAGTACTTATCCCCTTTGAAAATTAGATTCATGTAGAAGATGAGGGGTTGTAAAACTACTCCCATCTTCTACTTGTTGCTTCCATGCACTTGGAGAGCACTTATCTCCATCAGAGCTCCCCATCCTGACTCAAAACCTGTCTGAGAAGTCTGGTCAACCAAATCAAATTCTTACCAATTCCTCCCATTTTGAACTTGAAGGAAATTGGTCTTTTACTCTGTAATTACATAACTACATGAAGGATAATTTAGAGTATCCCCAATAATACCAGATCATCTTCTTCCTGAATCCTTATTAACCCTACAAAATGAAAACCCTTATGACAATTCAAACATTGCACTCGAGAGTCAATAGTATAGCCTTTAGCCTTCAAAGAATTATTTCAGTTGTGCTCACTATCCTTATTTATGGGCCAACAGTGCCGCCAATAGTGCCACTACTAGCCTACTCCCTATGTACACCTCACATGTGTCATGTGTGAGGTTGGGTTACTATAGTGATAATCACGATTCGTGCAAACCAAAAAACCAACTTAATCAATTCGAGTACTTAACTTTAGTATTTATATTGCTTTATGTTTTACTTTTAAGTTTTAAATCTGCATGCAATTATTTCATAAATAGATAATTTCTTAAAGGAAAAAAAAATGATATGAATATATTCATCATTTGCTTTTCTATTCTTTTTAATAGCACAATTGCTATGATTTCATCAATTGATTTTTAATAGCAAAACCATTTATTTTATTGCAACTGAATGACAATGTCACATTATTACATAGTACAAATACAAATGTTACAAGTGCAAGCACCAAGCTTTTGTTGGACCGCTGGTGAAAACGTAAATGTAATATATGTTTTTCTGAAAATAATGGGACTTTCCTAGTCAACCATCGGCTCTGAAAATAAATGCATGGGACTTCTCGGATTAGGCAGTAGCTTTGAAAATGAATGCATAGAGAAAAGGGGGCCAATCAAACCAGGGAAACGGGAGCTGTGAAGATACAAAATGTGCTTCAAAATCACCAAACTCCGGTGTCACTCAAATGATATGAATTATGAAAATTTGAAATCATTACAAATCTTGTTTCATTAAAGATATGACTCATGAGTTGTCCAATCAATCACTTCGGATGTTCATATGGAATTAATCACTGCGAGCAGTACGACTACCACACGTTCTTCAAAAAGATTAAGAATTTCAATTAAATGAAATGTAATACGCTTAGTCATTGAAAAGAGAGAAACAAGCCTTGATCTCACCACGTGTTCACATCTAATGATTCTAGTGTTATTCCAGAGGTTTTAATTTGCAAGTCTACTGCTTCAGAGATTTACTTGTAGAATGCACCTACAACCGTCCATAAAAAATTCATCGAATTGTCGTGGTTAAATTGATTTGCAACATCCTTTGTGTAAAACATTGTTAAGTTTTTAAGCATTGGTCCTACGTTCTTCCTAGGTAGTCCCTCTTTTAAAACAAGCTTAATGCACGTGCATATTTCTGCCACTTAAGTTATTTTATCGCTCATCGCCAAAATCTAACCCCTCAAATTCATTACCATGATGATGAACCTTGATCTAGCCACGTGCCCACATCTAACGGTTCTAGTGTTATTCTAGAGGTTTCCATTCGCAAAATTTAGTGCTTGAGAAATATACTTATGGAATGCAACTACAACCATCCATCAAAAATTCGTCGAATAGTCTTGGTCCATAATGTCGCGTGGTCGCTAAAATTTGGAACCTTAGAACCAAAGTGTGAAGTTTTAAATTTTTTGAAACTTCCAACCCACTAGCTACAAAGATGACCAAGAAAGACTTGTAACTAAGTTACTAAGGTAGTAAGGTTAGGAAAAGTACCAAAACCTCGACTTTGGTGAATTAAGATAGGAAAGGTGACAAGCACGGTGCATTTATGGAGAAGGTTGCTGAAATGACGTGTTATAATGACATTCACCTATCACCTTCGATGCTTCTTTGAGTTCGAGTGTAAGGATAATAGGATTGTATCCTTTCAGCGGCGAGTGATAGGTTGGAATCCAGTGAAATAGAAAAGCAATGGAGTCCAATTTCACCATGACATCATGGAGGAAGCTGGACCCCTTTGTGGGTAAAGCGTCTATGTAGAGGTTGCGAGGTTTATTTCTCTACAAGGAAGAGCAGGTGGTGCAAGTAGTTCAAATAATGTTGGGGTATGGATTTGAAAAATTGACACATAGATTCAGAATGAATGTGGATATCTATTCATTAGTCATGGCTTGGGGTTTAGACTTAGGAGAACCGATGAATGAGGTGAGGAGAGTAATGAAAAATCTAGTGCATAAATATTTTTTAGTGGACATGGAAAGCATTCTACAATAGGCGATACCAGGAGTAGGGTTGGTAAAAATAGAAGGAATGGATGGTGGAGGCTTGGAGCTTGCGGATTTAAATCACCTCTTTATTAGATGGCCAGAGGGTCACACTAAGGACCAGTGGTGGGAAGGAGCTGAGCATGGGTGGAAAGCACTTAAAATTTGTGCTGAGCTAATGGAATTAGAGGAAACAATAGAAAATATAAAAGAAGTTGCCAGAGAGGAGATTCGCGAAAAAGAAGGGACTACATCCACAGAAGAAGCCAAAACTATTAAAGGAGATACTGCCACTAGAGATGGGTGAGTCTTTGAAGAAGATTGAGTAATAATGGTTAACGTTGTTGATGGGTGTTTTTACACACTTGCTCAACACAGGTAATGCGTATGTGCACTACCTCTCTTGAAAGGAAATCTCCAACTACAAGTTGCTGGAAATCTCCCCAAGGTCTCTCGGGTGTCAGGTCATGACTTGCATGGAACTCCTTAGTTGATTTTGATGTGATTTTGCTGGTAATGACAAGGCGGACTTACGTAGCTGGATGCGAAGTGGATCTTAAAATCCAAAGTTTCTAAGATGGGAGTTGAAATGCACTTTACTGTAGGTTCAAACAACAATCTGAAACTTCAATGTTTTCTTCAAGTTTAGCTTTACAATGTGCAATGAACCTTAACACGAGCTATTTCTAGAAAAAGGAAAAGAGCGGGGAAGAGGGAAGGTTCCTAGATCTGCAACTAACTATGAATGATGATCATGGAGGTTCTACTATGGACAACTCCCTTCAAACTGGATTCCACTTAACCAAGAAATCTACAGTATCACGAAATTTGTGCTATCTTCAAAGGTCTGTAAATTTTTTACCATTTATCCACCATTTACATGCATGAATAAAGATAAATATTTAAACAACAACTTTAAATTTCAGCCTAGGCTAACTTTGCAAGGCCATTTACCAGCAAAAAACAACAAAAAGTATGGGCTGGAAGGCATTAACACAGCAGAAATTTCCATAATCACAGGACAACATGACAAAAATCTATCAGAGCAATAATACAACTAACTAAAGTAGCAATGGGAATCTAACTAGAACATCTAACAATGGAGATTAAATCATGAAACACGTAGAGAAATCAGAAAATACACCAAGTCAATATATTTTCATTATAAATTTTAGTAGCATGCCTTTACAACAATTCAAATCCATTTGAAAAAGAGAGGAGACCCCCTATTTATAGTGCCCAAAAAGTGGAATGAATGGCCAAGATTCAATCTCATTGTGTGGCAAAGATTTACTTTAAACTAGGGTTCCACCTACCCCCCAATATATTACAATTTAAAATACAATTTTGTCCACATCCCTATTTTGTCATCTAGTAACAATACTGTAGCATTTTTTCTTTTGTTGACTGCTCTTTTCCTGTAGCTATTCCTTTAAGAACTCTTCATTGAAAATAGGGCTGCCCCCCTGCTTCTTCAAAGCTGCATATTCCATTAATTTCAGAATCACCAGCTAGAGCTTGTCCACCTTAATAATTTAAGACCGCAATATTTGGTAACTCCATTCTTTTGAATTATCTTCAAGCTTCTTCCAATCCTCATCATATTTTACTCCCTGCTCCCTGAACAACTCCAACTGGGCGAAGGCACGAGTGGCAAAACTCATGAATTCCATTGTTATTTCATTGGACATCCTGTCCTCCATCTTCTTGTGAAAATAAGGCTTTATCTTCTCTAGATCCATCCATACTGCAGGCATATCATACTGTGTCATCAACTTCAGGTATCAGGTGTAGTCTACTCTAATTTCTTTGACCCATTTGATGTCTGGATCCACCTTATACTGTATTTGCTCCAACCTCTCCTTTCTGTTATCGATATCTCGGCTCCACACATCCATCAGCTAGTGGTCATCACCCTTGAATGCGAGCTCCTTTTCCCATGTGGCCTTTGGTAACTGGAGAATGGCCTCAATCTTTGGATAGGTGGAATCATATGTTGCAAGGAAGTCGGTGCAGAGCCTCCTCGTGCTCTCCAAAGATTGTTGTAGATCCCAGAACTTGTTAGCTATCTAAATAGCCCGGTTGATACCCATGTTTCTGACGTACAAGACCTGTCAGAACCAGTCTTCCATAGTCTTGTCCAAGTTCCTTCTCTTCTCTAATTTTTCAACCTACTCTTTGGACATCAACTGGGGTGGAGCCACAGATGTGGTAGGCATGTCATCCATTGAAGACAATTGTTGGATGTAATCTGTTAAGGCGGCCACCTATGCTTTAAGTTCATCTTTCGAGACCTTGTCTTGTTTTATCATGTGTACCACTGTGGCCACTGATTCTTCAAGATGCCCCACCTTCTATTCTCTGGTAGTGGTCCCCAAGTTGATGGTGGAAATGTTATAGCTTACACTAGCCTGGCCTACCACGGGTGTTGCAATTTGTACGTTTTGAGACCCAGAAGCATCCATTGTTATCTTGGATCTAACTTTAGGATTTTTCTCTTTCCTAGTTGAGATCTGCGCTTGAGTTAGGATAGCTTCTAGCCTCGCTCTTGAATCCTTAGGAGTGGGAGTTTTCATCTCAAGCTTCCTTTCCAACCATGTGGGCACAGTAGACTCTCCTTTTGGTGACTCTTGATCACCTTCACCCTGCCCCGTTCGGACTTTCGTTTGGGCACCCTTCATTTTAGTTTTGTCTCCCTCCTCATCATCAGAGTCTTGGATGGATGTGAGGCATTTGACGGGAGTTTTAGTAATCAATTTCCCATGGGGGCTTCCCTCTGTTTCAATTTCCTTTTCTTTTATTTCTTTGATCTGTTTGTCCTTATGCATGTGTCCTTCAGGCTGGTCTCCCTCAATATCTTCTTCCTTCTTGGGAAGTGGTACAATTTGCAACTACCTTTCCCTTATAGAGATTTTCATGTCCTCTGCTGGCCTATCACCCTTCTACTCTTCTCTAGGAGGTGATCTTTCTACTTCCTCCTAATCACTACTCTTAGAAGAGCCTGCCTCTTATTCTTCACGAACATCATGTCGATCGTCTAGTGCTCATACTCGGGGTGTTCATGATATTCATCGACCTCTTCTTCAATTGGCTTTGAGGCCTCTTGTTCCCATCTCTTCCACTCCTCAGAAATTAACATTGTGGCCTCCATCGTTGGTGGTCCAGTTGGAGGTTGTGAAGGCCTAGCAGTAGCGAGGACTTGCGCTAAGGCACCCTGAAGGGTGGGGTCCATAAGGATTTGGGAGAGCTCGGAAGGGAGACTTTGCATGTCTTTCAAGAAAGCCTCAGGCAATGTGGGAGCGGGAATTGGTGTTGTTATCGAAGCTAATGGGAGTGATACTATAGGTGACATGGTGACAGATGAAAGAGGGGTAGTTGAGGTGGAGGAAGATTTGATCACTATTATGGGGCCAACCAGAGGCGAAGGAGCAAGATGAACTAATATATCCACTATCGGCAGGGACGTGGCAACCATGGCTAGGGAGACAGACAATGGGGCAGTCGAGACAGGGGAAGCCGAAAGAGGCCTTAGCTGATCCATCCTTTGTTCCTCACCCTCTTAGGTTACGGGCTACTCCATGGTGCCCCTTGTTTTCCTAGGCCTTTTCGAAGGTGAGCCTCCTAACTCTTTTCTTGTGTATACCTTGGGATCTAGAGGCTGCTCCATTTCCACCTCTTTCCTCTTCTTTAATCTGGTGACCGAAGGAGACTTGGATGTCTCGCCCGTTGAAATAGTAGTGGGGACATCCTCGGTGGCACTGTGCTCACTTTTGAGTCCTTCATATTTTAGGACTATTCCTTGTTGCTTTAGCTGGATGACTTTCCTTTTAATCCATTCTTCAGTTCAAACCACGATGGGTTTGGTTACGATGTCGAGGTCATCGACCTCCTACTCATCCCAATCAATTGCAGGCAGTGGTAAGTTGGAGACTGCATTATATCCAGGATCCACGATGGTTCCTTCATCTTCCTCAATCTTATCTGGTATAGGGAACAGTTGCACTTTTCTTACGAAGTATGTAGTCATCCTCATGTGTCTAGTATGCACCTCTTTGTCATCCTGATAATTTTCCTAGAAATCCTCAACATGATGAAAGTGGGCGTACTCCAGTCCTAGCGCTTTGCTCACATGCCCATACGGGTCGACTCGTGGGTGAGCAGTATGTAGTTGGAAGTGGTATTCTACTAGTTCCTTTTCGAAGTTCCCAGCACACTGGAAAGTTTTCAATTTATACATGCCTTGACTGAAGGTTAGGGGATAAGAGATCCCTGCCAGGTGCTTGCTGCTGAGGATAGCGTGCACATGTTGCAGCTATCGAGAGAGTTCTAGCAGTATAATCCAGTCATTGGGGTACCGGGGCAGCTTGTTCGGCCTTTCAGTGAAACCTTGGGCACAAATGTAGGTGAATTTTGGGAATTGAATAAACAGGAAGGCATACTATTTTAGGCACACGCCATGCACTGTGAGAGACCCTACTATCAAAATCTCCTCCAAGTAAGAGGATGATGTAACCAAGAAAGGCATCGTTCACCTTGCAGTACTCTTTCTTAAATTTTTTGTATTGGAGCTGGGGATATCGGTCATAGACTTTCAATCTTTGGCCTGAATCCTCATTGAGTGCCATGAATAACCCGCTGTATTGCATTTGTTCTGCCAGAGAGTAGACCAGATAGGAGGTCATGTAAAACTTTGAGCTCTTCTTTATGTTCATAAACTGTTCATGAAAGCAATTGTTGATGATGCCTCCTTAGTAGAACGTGGCCTTTGTGGTGACATCATGGTGGCCACGGATTATCTATTCAACAAAGTATACCATCCATTCCTAGAAGAATGCAGCCAAAGGGAGGCCCATTACCCAGCTCAGCAAGCTCACTAAGTCATGGTAGTCTTCATGGAAATCGCTGCCAAAGAGTTCTTGGGGAAACTTTGCAGTCTTGCCTCTTCTTTCCTTGAGCCAGAATTGGTTTAGTAGCCTTTTACAACCCATCGAGTCCTCATCCCAAGTTACCTTTCCTTCCTTTATGGTGGTCACCTCCATTTCATCAAAGGTGGGAATGTGGAATGTTTTCATGATTCCCTGAGCTGACATATCAGTGAGGATATTCCCTTTTCTGTTAATGATGGTTCTTGTCTCGGGTTGGTAGGCTTGTCGGCAGACCATGACTAGCTCAGGGGCAATGAGAGATGAGGGGAAGCCCATAGCCTTTGCGATCCTGCTCTACCTGATCAATCTAGCATTGTCAATCTTTGGATGATTTCTAACCCTTCGTTTGAATTCATCAATATCGACATGGCCAATATTGGTGTCTGTGATTTCCTTCCAGTCAGTAACAATCTTTGATCATAGAGGTTCTCCCTGGAACTAGAATTTCATTTGGTCTTTATCCTCCTTCCCACAAGGAGCCTTACCTGATTTCTTTCCTTTGTCCTTCTCTACAGTTCTTCCTGAGGGTCCTGCTCCTGATTCCATATATCCTGCAGACATGGACACAATGAGTATGATCATTTGCAGAAGGCATTAACATTAGCCAAAATCCCATTAGATAAATACAATTCAAATAACACATGATTAATAAAGTTGAATCCTTTATTTTTAGGTGTTTTTAATCATTTTCTTAAGGGATTTTGGACAATCCAAGCCCATTGGGCGGAGTTCCCTAGAAGGAATGTTGTCTTGAAAGTGGCGAATATGTCGGGGAAATCTAGGTGGATTCTTCAGTCTTTGTATTTTGATGATTTGAAAGGCTCATGTTGAAGAGGGTCGAATTTGAGCATGTGGGTTGGCATTAGTTTTCAAATTTGAGGTCATTTAGGCCACTTGTGGGGGGTCCCGAAGGTTCAGGTTTGAAAAGTTGTCTGTAGTTTTCCATCTCCAACAACCCCGAGGAGATGGAGTGTCGGGGTCAGAACTCTAGGGTCCGAGATCCATAAGGGAAAAGGCCATTCGTCAGTTAAGCCCTAGAGGGTCGAGGGGTCACTTCGGATGTGTTCTTTTAGAAATGGAAATCTAGACATGAAATCCTGGATGGATCGGCTCGGAGGAATGGACTCGGGGGAGCATTTAGATGACATCAATCTTCATTAAGTTTTAGGAGGCAATCGACCAGTCAGACTTTGATGCTCAGAAAGGCATGGTGGTTTGGGAACTTTCTCCATGGTCAATGGCAAAGGGAACCCCAACAGGAGAGATCTGGGCTCATACCGGCTGATTGTCGCAGACAAAATCTTCGTCAGGGGTGGACTTAAGGATGGATTCTATCGGGGCAAACCCGGGACGGAAAGAGTGAGCTCAAATTTTGTGTAGTTTTGAGTGGCCAGAAGTTCGAGAGCCAGTGCCCAGGTTTCAAGAAGGCGGGAGCCCTCCCCCGCCTTGGAACGATGAACTCCTGGTGGAAGTCCGAAATGGGAAACCCGAAGGGTCAGGCCCAGAAGGCGTGAACACCCTAAGCAAAGAACAACAGCGGCAGCGGGGAGTTTTGGATTAGACACAAGGGATCAACTTGAAAGTTTGTCAGGATTTGAAAAGGTGGGTTTTGTGAGACTTATTGTGGTCTATCAATTGAATTCATTTTAAACCCATCTTGTTCATGATTTCAATACGCAAAATCCTGAAAACTTCTTGGTGCAACGAATGACAAACCTACCTCGAAAACCCATGGTTGAAACATGATGCGTGATCACCACTAGGAATCCCAACGATGATCTTGGGGGTGCGAGCAGCAACAATGGGTGCAAAGATCCCTTCCAGCAAACGCTTTGATCTCCCTTGGAATCCTGACGAATGAAAATGATAGGTTGGGGCCCAATACTTATACCTTGTTTTGCAATTAATGGCCTCATTTAATACTTGTACAGTCGACCGAGAGTTGGTGAATTTGAAATCAAACGGCGGTAGGAGGACCAAGGTCCGATGTCAGGAAAGGCGAAGCAAAAAGGCTACTCAAGATTTCCCTCCATACCAGCAGCAAGAAGGGAACTTGTAAAAGATTTCACAGAGACTGGGCAGCCAGAAGTCCCAGACTCGATCCCGCCAATGGGGGCAGAACCGGGATGGAAGACCATCAGGGGCAGAGCTGGGATGGAACTGGGATGGAAGCCCATTGGGGGCAAAGCCAGGATGAAACTGGGAACCCAAAAAAATTTCATGAACCCGAATGGACGGAGGTCTGCTCTTGGTCCCGATAGGCAACCTTGGCAGAACCGGGGGTAGACCCGGGAGTGGAGCATAATCGGGACCAAAATATTAAGCCATCTAAACTGCCCCAAGTCTGGGCCCGAGCTCGACAGGAACTGAAGGGAGGAATGGGAAACTGGCGGATGCTAACCCGAAATGGAGAAGGAACCAAAAAAGTTTGCTAAGTAACATGAGCAAGCGCAGGTCTGACCTCGAGCCCGATAGATAGCTAGTAGTGGAAAACTTGCCAAGAAAAGCCTGGAAATTCCTAGGACTTGGCCAAAGTGAAATGGTCAAAACATGGTCAGTTTAAAATGGGACTTTGGGGTACGTTGACCATTAGGGGCACCAAAATGAGGCACAAAAAATGAGGCAGTGACAAAAATGACCCAGTAAGGCTAAAGAAAAGAGGGTCCCCATTCCGAACGGGGCGTGTGTGCTGAGGGCACAACAAATGGCGACTCTACTAGGAAACACTTCTAAGCATTCTAGGGATAAGCGTTCATTCTGAACCCAGAATCTTTGGTTTTGCAGACCAGGAGTAGACTTTCAAGAGTGAACTAGGAGAACAGGAACCTTAGTTGGGTCAGTGTATAAGACATCTCAGAGGTGTGTGTGTTGTGGATTCATTCCTTTCCTCGAGACTACACCAAGTGGCTGATAATCCAACCGAGCAAGCTACATAGATTGTCCAACACCAAAAGTAACCTGGACATTGCCTCGCTGCCAGTCAGGCATCCATAGCCCTGGTGGAGTTCTCACTGTGATCCCAGGGATATTGCTCTACTGCAAGCCAAACGTCCATAGCCTTGATAGAGTTACCCGCACACCCATACGGTTGCTTGATTTCATAATTTTCTTTCTTCTCATTTCTTTTGATATGTCTTTCAACTTGTATTCTTTCTTATCCTTTTTCCCGACCATGTAGAAACTAAATCCCACCATGGGTTTGGGAATCGCAGTGGTCACTGGAGAGGACTTTGGATTTTTCACTTATTAGGGTATCATAGTAGCCATTGTAGAGTCCTTAGGAATAATTACCATGCTTTTGTATGAGATCTGAGATGTGTAAAAAGAGCCAAGCAAGGGTCAAGTTCTAAGGCAGAGTTCAAACATGGAAATCATTCCTAGGCGGCTTTCAGGGACCAATAGTCGGGAATAAATGTTTATCTGAAGAATACTAAGGACAAACAAGAAAGTGAGCCATTCATTGAATTAGCACGACCACCATAAAGGGACGAAGGACATCCTTTCAAAATAAAATAGTTGGGAACAAGCAAAATAGAAAACAACGATGCAACAAAACACAAGCAAGCCAAAGACAACCTACCCTAACCTATATACAAGTATTTACAGAAAAGAGCTCGTGGGAGCTCAAGCTTGAAAGTAATGCTTAAGGTGTTGCCTGTTGACTAGCAGTAGGACATCTTCACCAATTAAGGTTTTTAGGCGGAAAGCATTATCTCCCAAAATCTCAGCTATTCGGAAGGGGCCAAGCCAAAGCTTGTCGAATTTGTTGTGTCCCCCTTTTTTTTCATGGGCCTTGTCCCAGTATATGACTAGATCTGCAATTCTAAAGGCCTTGAATTTGGCTTGGCGTTCGAACCATCTCTTAACCACACCCTAATGTTTGGAAAAATTTCCTATTGCACGGTCTCATACCTCTTCTAGATGCAAGAGCTCAGCCAATTGAGCCTCCCTGTGGTCCCCCCCTCGTAAAAGTCATTGATGAATTGGAGAGTGGGGATTTTCAAATGGATAGGAAATATGGGCTCTAGGCCATAAACAAGATGGAATGGGGAATCGCTAAGGGTAGCCTTGTGGCGAGTGCGGTTTACCCAAAGGGAAAATTAGAGTTGGGTATGCCAATCCTTAGGATTCTATCGAGTAATTTCTTGGTCACCGTGATCAGATTCTTGTTTGTGGATTCAACAAGGCCATTGCCTTAGGGGTAGTAATTAGATGAGAATTTAAGAGCAATTCCATATTCAAAGGCCCAACTAGAAAATTTTAACGAGGCAAATGCAGGCCCATTATCACTCACCAATGCATAAGGACAACCAAAGCGATTTAAAATAAAACTTTCTAGAAAATTAGTAACTACCTCAGTTGTGCATTGGCTACATATAATTGCCTCTATCAATCTAGTATAGTAATAAGTAGTAGTAAGAATGTACCTGTGTCTCGCAAATGATGGAGGGCTTATCAGACTTATGAAATCGAGGCCCCATTGCACAGACGACCTTACCTCCAGCACAAGTTGCAATGGGACAACAACATTCTTCTCCTTGGTGGCAGCTATCTGACATGTGTGATATGAGCTAACATGACAGTGAACATCTTTGAAAATAGTTGACCAATAATAGCCTGCTCTTAATATCTGATGTGTAGTGGAGGGCCCAGATGCATGACCAGTGCCAAATTTTTCATGAAATTCCCTCAAGACCCGGTTGGCCTCTTCCTTACAAAGGCATCTCAAGTAAATGCCTTCATGATTTCTTTTGTATAAAATGGACCCCTGTAACATATAATTTCCGCTCTTTAATATGAGAGCACACTTTTGGAATCCCTACAGGTGAGGCAGACACTTGTGGTTTAGTAAATAATAGACGACATCCTCATACCATTCCCTCGGGGAAACATCTTCGAGCTAGTACTATTGCACGGTGAGTTGGGGTCCTGCTTCTTCTGTTGTTTCAACAATTGTTTGGGTAAGTTCCTACCCTCTTACCAACCTCATCAATTGGATTTCCATATCATATTCCTAGAGCATGGTAACCCATTTGGCTCTTTGTTCACCCAATTCATTTTGCATGAGCAACGTTTTCACTGCTGGGTCAGGGACAATGTTAAACATTCTGTTACACAAGATATAATGCCTAAATTTCTTCACTCCCCACACAAGGGCATATGCTTGCTTTTCCACGTTATGGTAATGCAATTCAGCATCCTTCAAAGGAGCACTCATGAAGGCGATCGGGTGCTCATTTCCTCCATCATCTTTCTGAGTCAGAATGCTAGCACAGGAATGCTTTGAAGCAAATGAATAGATATATAACGAATTTAGATATTTCAGACTAACGAGCACATGCACCTCAACAATGGCCCGTTGAATTTCTTCAAAAGCCTATTTGGCCTCAGGAGCCCACTCAACTTTGGCATCCTGTTTTAACATGGCATTGAGTGGTTTAACAATTTTAGCAAAACTCGTGATGAACTTCCTAACAAAATTGATCTTTCTGAAGAAGGACTTTAATTCTTTCTTGCTACCCGGTGGTGGAATCTTCAACAAAGACTGGATACGCTCAGGGTCTATAGAGATTCCCTACTCTGAAATGATATGCCCAAGCAATCTACCCTCAGTCATGCCAAAAATATACCCTCAGGAAAGGTTTACTATGAGACAAGAGGAGTCATAAGGCTTAGACAAAACGATGTCTCTATAACCGATACTATCAGTGACATTTTGGACCTTAATTTGGAAAATTTCTGCAGCTGTCTAGAATTCAAGACAATCCAACTTAGAGTGTCTACTGGTCTTGTGAATTTGACACCATCCAGACAAGGCTACCTCGGTGAGGTACACCCCACTGGTCGTTCTTTGATTGTTGGTCGGCTAATCAAGAGGAGCAGGGATGCCTCCATTATTGGGCCTTGTATTCCACGTGCGGTTTTGTCTCTGAGAAGGTCTCCTCTCAGAACTTTGATTTGGATTATATCCTCTATCATAATTCTACCTGGAAGAGGTGCTTGCTTCCCGATTATCCCTATTATCCTTGTTGTCTTGGCTATCCTGATTGAGATTACCCTAGAGGTTGTGATGGGATGCTTGCAACTAATTATTCTGATTCTTTAAGTGCGTTATTTCTGTGGAAATTTTCTTTATCATCTCTGTCAGCTCTTCCAATTTGTCTTTCTCATAAGTGCTACTTGGCTGTGGTGCCAAGTTTTGGAGAAAGATTGGTGGGGCTACCGGTTGATTCTGATGCACTAGAGGGAATTTTGGTCCTAGCAAAAATAGTGGTGCTTGCAATTGTTTTGAATACACCTGTTGTTGTTGGGGAGCCTGAAGGTAGCTTTGTTGTTGCTAAGGTTGCAAATAAGAGGGCACCAGAGGTGCATAATTCACTGGTTGTCTAGGATGCAGATTGATGGGCAGCTAAGGCACCTGGTTCATAAGAGGGGTCTGATTAGTGAATGCCTGATTAAGTGCTTGAACTTGCATCGGGTGAGCTACTGGTCCCAAAGAAGGCAGAGGACTAGAGATATTCTTCCCTAAATCTGCACTAGCAATAACAACCTCTATATAGGTAGTTATTAATGAGGTGAGTGGTGGGCGCATCCTCTTTACCAAGGCTGACATAAGGTTGTCTAGCACCACATAATAGACTGGGAGGGCTGTAACATCATTATGAAGGTATGGGTCCTGAAGTCCCGTGAAGGCGCGATGAAAACAGTCATTAAAGGATCCAATGGGTTTGTTAACTTCCCTCCTGACAGACATGAACTGCCTATATAACTATGAGGGGCTGATCAAGATCTTATATTTTTGCAGGAAAGCATTCTTCATGAAGTCCCATGAGCTAACAGACCCCCTCGACAAATTGATGTACCAATAAAAGGCCTCTTTGCCCAAAAAATGTGGAAAAAGATGGCATGCAACATCCTCATGATCGACTTGCATTTTGGTAATTGTTGTTTCAAATATTTTGATGTGCTCTTTTGTCATCCTTTGCAGGTCATGAGGATTAAATTTTGAGCAAAAGCCCTCTAGATTCTTGGGCATGTCATAGTAAGTGGCGAAGTGTATCGACAAAGGATTTTGTGCCAACCAATCCATGATAGAAGGTGAAGGCGGTACCTGCTGTTGAGGAAAAACAATCTGGAGTTGTGCCTATAGGAGGACAGCAGCTTGGGTTGTGTCTGTTTGCACTATTCCTTGAGCTTGAAAGGTCGGGAGAGAGACAACTTCCTAGCTACTGAAGATGGGGGGTGAAAATGAAGTTTCAAAAAATGGGTGTCAGGTCATGACTTGCATGGAACTCCTTAGTTGATTTTGATGTGATTTTGCTAGTAATGACATGGCAGACTTATGTAGCTGGATGCAAAGTGGATCTTCAAATCTGAAGTTTCTAAGATGGGAGTAGAAATACACTTTACTGTAGGTTCAAACAATAATCTAAAACTTCAATGTTTTCTTCAAGTTTAGCTCTACAATGTGCAATGAACCTTAACACTGGCTGTTTCTAAAAGAAGGAAAAGAGCAGGGAAGAGGGAAGGTTCCTAGATCTGCAACTAACTGTGAATGGTGATCACGGAGGTTCTGCTATGGACAGCTCCCTTCAAACATGATTCCAGGTAACCAAGAAATCTACAGTATCACTAAATCTGTGATATCTTCAAAGTTCTGCAAATGTTTTACCATTTATCCACCATTTACATGCATGAATAAAGATAAATATTTAAAGAGCGGCTTTAAATTTCAGCCCAGGCTAACTTTGCAAGGCCATTTACCAATAGTAAACAACAAAAAGTATGGGCCGGAAGACATCAACACAGCAGAAATTTCAACAATCATAGGACAACATGACTAAACTCTATCAGAGCATTAATACAACTAACTAAAGCAGCAATGGGAATCTAACTAAACATCTAACAATAGAGATTGAATCATGAAACATGTAGAGAAGTCAAAAAATACACCAAGTCAATATATTTTCATTATAAATTTCAGTAGCATGCCTTTACAACAATTCAATTCCCTTTGAAAAAGAGAGGAGACCCCTATTTATAGTGCTCAAAAAATGGAACGAATGTCCAAGATTCAATCTCATTGTGTGGCAAAGATTCACTTTAAACTAGGGTTCCACCTACCCCCCAATATATTACAATTTAAAATACAATTTTTTCCACATCCCTATTTTGTCATCTAGTAACAGTACTGTAGCATTTTGTCTTTTCCTAACTGCTCTTTTGTTGTAGCTATTCCTTCAGGAGCTCTTCATTGAAAATAGGGTTACCCTCCTACTTCTTCAAAGCTGCATATTCCATGAATTTCAAAATGACCGGCTAGAGCTTGTCCACCTTAATAATCTCATACTGCAGCATTTGGTAACTCCATTTTTTTGAATTATCTTCAAGCTTCTTCCAATCCTCATCATATTTTACGCCCTGGTCCTTGAACAAATCTGACTAGGCGAAAGCACGAGCGACGAAACTCATGAATTCCATTGTTATTTTATTAGACATCCCGTCCTCCATTTTCTTCTTAAAATAAGGCTTTATCTTCTCTGGATCCATCCGTATTGTGGGCATATCATACTCTGTCATCAGCTTTAGGTATCAGGTGTAGTCTTCTCTAATTTCTTTTATGCATTCGATGTCAGGATCCACCTTATACTGTATTTGCTCCAACCTCTCCTTTCTATTATTGAAATCCTGCCTCCACCTGTACATCAACTAGTGGTCATCACCCTTGAATGCGAGCTCCTTTTCCCATGTGGCCTTTGGTATCTAGAGGATGGCCTCAATCTTTGGACAGGTGGAATCATATGTTGCAGGGAAGTTGGTGCAGAGCCTCCTCGTGCTCTCCAGAGATTGTTGTAGATCCCAGAACTTGTTAGCTGTATGAACAACCCAGCTGATACCCATATTTCTGATGTACAGGACCTATCGGAACTAGTCCTCCATAGTCTTGTCCAAGTTCCTTCTCTTCTCTAATTTTTCAATATTCTCTTTGGATAGCAGCTGGGGTGGAGCCGCATATGTGGTAGGCATGTCATCCACTGAATACCATTGTTGGATGTAATTTGTTAAGGCGGCCACCTGTGCTTTAAGTTCGTCTTTTGAGAGCTTGTCTTATTTTATCATGTGTACCACCATGGCCATTGATTCTTCAATATGCCCCACCTTCTGTTCTTTGGTAGCGGTCCCCAAGTTGATGGTGAAAATTTTATAGCTTACACCAGCATGGCCTACCATAGGTGTTGCTATTTGAGCAGTTTGAGACTCGAAAACATCCACTATTATCTTGGATCTAACTTTAGGATTTTTCTCTTTCCTTGTTGAGATCTACGCTCGAGCTAGGATAGCTTCTAGCTTCGCTCTCGGATCCTTAGGAGCAAGAGTTTTCTTCTCAAGTTGCCTTTCCAACCATGTGGGCACAACATACTCTCCTTTTGGTGACTCTTGATCGCCTTTCCCCTGCCTTGTTTGGACTTTCGTTTGGGCACCCTTCATTTTAGTGTTGTCTCCCTTCTCCTCATCAGAGTCTTGGATGGATGTGAGGCATTTGACGGGAGGTTTAGTAATCAATTTCTTGTGGGGGCTTCCTTTGTTTCAATTTATTTTTCTTCTATTTCTTCGATCTATTTTTCATTATGCATGTGTCCTTTGGGCTGGTCTCCCTTAATATCTTCTTCCTTCCTAGGAAGTGGCACAATTTGCAACTACCTTTCCCTTGTAGATATTTCCATGTCCTCTGCTGCCCTGTCACCCTTCTACTCTTCTTTAGGAGGCAATCTTTTTGCTTCCTCCTCATCTTCGCTCTTAGAAGAGCTTGTCTCTTCTTCTTCACGAAACACCGTGTCGATGGTCTAGTGCTGATACGTGGAGTGTTCATGATATTCATTGTCCTCTTCTTTAATTGGCTTCGAGGCCTCTTGTTCCCATCTCTCATACTCCTTAGAAATGAACATTGTGGCCTCCATTGTTGGTGGTCCTGTTGGAGGTTGTGAAGGCCTAGCAGTAGTGAGGACCTACGCTAAGGAAATGTGAAGGGTGGGGTCCATAAGGATTTGGGAGAGCTCGGAAGAGAGACTTTGCATGTGTTTCGAGAAAGCCTCGGGCAATGCGAGAGCGAGCATTGGTGCTATTATTGGAGCTAATGGGAGTGATACTGTAGGTGACATGGTGGTGGAGGAAAGAGGAGTAGTCATGGTGGAGGAAGAGTCAATCACTATTACGGGGCCAGCCGGAGGCAAAGGAGCAAGATGAACTAATATATCCACTGCTGGTGGGGATGTGTCGACCATGGCTAGGGAGACAGGCAATGGGGCAGTCAAGATAGGGGAAGCTGGAAGAGGCCCCAACTGATCCATCCTTTGTTTCTCACCCTCTTCGATTATGAGCTGCTCCATGGTGCCCCTTGTTTGCCTAGGCCTTTTGGAAGGTGAGCCTTCTAACTCTTTTCTCATGTATACCTTAAGATCCAGAGGCTACTCCGTTTCCACCTCTTTCCTCTTCTTTTATCTAGTGACCAGAGGAGACTTGGATATCTCACCTATTGAAACAATAGTGGCAAAATCCTCAGTGGCACTATGCTCAATTTTGAGTCCTTCATATGTTATGACTATTCCTTGTTGCTTTGGCTGGGTGACTTGCCTTTTAATCCATTCTTTTGTTCATACCATGATGGGTTTGGTTATGATGTCAAGGTCATCGATCTCCTACTCATCCCAATCAATTGTGGGTAGGGTAAGTTGGAGACTGCATTATATTGAGGATCCACGACGGTGCCTTCATCTTCCTCAATCTGATCTGGTATAGGGAACAATTGCACCTTTCTTACGAAGTATGCAGTCATCCTCATGTAGTGTCCGGTATGCACCTCTTTGTCATCCTAGCAGTTTTCCCAAAAATCCTCAACATGATGCAAGTGGGCATACTCCAGTCCCAACACTTTTCTCACATGCCCATATGGGTCCACCCATGGGCGAGCAGTATGTAGTTGGAAGTGGTATTCTGCCAATTCCTTTTCTGAGTTCCCAGCACACTAGGAAGTTTGCAATTTATACATGATTTGACCGAAGGTTAGGGGATAAGAGATCCCTACTAGGGGCTTGCTGTTGAGGATGGCGTGCACATGCTGCAGTTGGTAGGAGAGTTCTAGCAGTATAATCCGGTCATTAGGGTACCGGGGTAGCTTGTTTTTCCTTTCGGTGAAACCCTGGGCACGAATGTAGGTGAATTTGGGGAATTGAATATATATGAAGGCATATTGTTTTAGGCATGCATGTGCACTGTGAGAGACCCTCCTCTTGAAATACCCTCCAAATAACTAGATGATGTAACCAACAAAGGCATTGTTCACCCTGCAATACTCTTTCTTAAAGTTTCTATATTGGAGCTGGGGATATCAGTCATAGACTTTCAATCTTCAACCCGACTACTCATTTGTCGCCATGAATAACTTGCTATATTTCCTTTGTTCTGCAAGAGAGTAGACTAGATAGGAGGTCATATAAAACTTTGAGCTCTTCTTTACATTCATAAACTGCTCATGAAAGCAATTGCTGATGATGCCTCCCTAGTAGAACATGGCCTTTGTGGTGACATCATGGTGGCCACAAATTATCTATTCAAAAAAGTATACCATCCATTCCTGGAAGAATGCAGTCAAAGGGAGGCCCATTACCTGGCTCAGTAGTGTCACTAAGTCATGGTAGTCTTCATGGAAATCACTATGAAAGAGTTCTTGGGGAACCTTCACAGTGTTGCCTCTTCTTTCCTTGAGCCAGAATTGGTTTATTATCCTTTTGTAACCCATCGGGTCCGCATCCCAAGTCACCTTTCCTTCCTTCATGGTGGTCACCTCCATCTCGTCAAAGGTGGGAATGTGGAATGTTTTCATGATTTCCTGAGCTAACATATCAGCGAGGATATTCCCATCTCTATCAATGATGGTTCTTGTCTCAGGTTGGTAGGCTTGTCGGCAGGCCATGACCAACTCATGGGAAATGAGAGATGGGGGGAAGCCTACAACCTTTGCGATCCCACTCTGCTTGATCAATCTAGCATTGTTAGTCTTTGGATGAATTCTGACCCTTCGTTTGAATTCATCAATATCGACATGGTTGATATTGGTGTCTGTGATTTCCTTCCAGTCAGTAACAATCTTTGATCGCAGAGGTTCTCCCTAGAACTGGAATTTCATTTGGTCTTTATCCTCCTTCCCACGAGGAGCCTTGCCTAATTTCTTTCCTTTGTCCTTCTCTACAGTTCTTCCTGAGGGTCCTGCTGCTGATTGCATATATCCTTCAAACATGGACACAATGAGTGTGATCGTTTGTAGAAGGCATTAACATTAGACAAAATCCCATTAGATAAATCAAATTCAGATACCACATGATTAATAAAGTTGAATCCTTTCTTTTTAGGTGTTGTTAATCATTTTCTTAAGAGATTTTGGACAATCCAAGCCCAGGAGGTAGAGTTCCCTGGCAGGAATGTTGTCTTGAAAGGGACGAATATGTCGGGGCGATCTGGGTGGTTTCTTCAGTCTTTGTATTTTGATGATTTGAAAGGCTCGTGTCGAAGAGGGCCAAATTTGAGCACGTGGGTTGGCATTAGTTTTCAAATTTTAGGTCATTTAGGCCACTTGTGGGGGGTCCTGGAGGTTCGAATGTAGAAAGCTGTCTACAGTTTTCCGTCTCTAACAGCCTTGGGGAGAAGGAGTGTCAGTGTCGGAACTTCAGGGTCCATGACCTAGAAGGCCAAATGTCGGTCATCAGTTTGGGCCCAGAGGGTCGAGGGGCCGCTCCGTATGTGCTATTTTAGAAATGGAAATCCGGACACAAAATCCTAAATGGAGCAACCCAAAGGAGCAGACTTAGGGGAGCATTTAGACGACATCAATCTTCATTAAGTTTCAAGAGGCAATTGGCCTGTCGGACATCGATGCTCAGAAAGGTGTGGTGGTTTGGGCGCTTACTCCATGGTCAACGACAAAGGGAACCCCGACGGGCGGGGTCTGGGCTCATACTAGCTGATTGCCGTGGACAAAATCTCCATCGGGGGTGGACCCGGGAATGGAGTCCGTCAGGGGTGGACCCGGGAACGGAGTCCGTCGGGGGTGGACCCAGGATGGAAAGAGTGACCTTAAAGTTTGTGCAATTTTGAGCGGCCAGAAGTCCGGGAGCTGAGGCCCCGGGTTCGAGAAGGTGGGAGCCCTCTATTGCCTTGGAACGATGAACTCTCAACGGAAGTCCGAAATGGGAAACTTGAAGGGTCGGGCCTAGAAGGCGTGAACATCCTAAGCGAAGAATAGCGGTGGTGGCAGGGAGTTCCGGATCGGACACAAGGGATCAACTTGAAAGTTCATATGGATTTGAAAAGGTGGGTTTTGCGAGACTTACTGTGGTCTATCAATTGAATTCATTTTAAACCCATCTTTTTCATGATTTCAATACACAAAATCATGAAAACTTCTTGGTGCAACAAACGAAAAACCTACCTCGAAAACCCACGGTCAAAAGATGATGCGTGATCACCACCAGGAAGCCCAATGATGATCTCGTGGGTGTGAGCGACAACAATGGGCACAAAGATCCCTTTTAGCAAACTCTTTGATCTCCCCTTGAATCATAATGAATGAAAATGACAGGTTGGGGCCCAATACTTATACCCTATTTTGCAATTAATGGTCTCATTTAATAATTGTACGGTCAGCCGAGAGTTGGTGAATTTGAAATCACACGGCAGTGGGAGGACCAAGGTCTCATGTTAGGAAGGGTGAAGCGAAAAGGCCACTCAAGATTTCCCTCCATACCGACGAAAAGAAGGGACCTGGAGTCCGGATGGTGAAACATCAGTGAGGTTGGACTCAGGACGAGAGGGAACTTGTAAAAGATTTCACAGAAATTGGGCAGTCGAAAGTCCCAGACTCGGGCCCGCCAATGGGGGCGAAACTAGGATGGAACTGGGATGGAAGACCATCGGGGGCAGAGCCAGGATGAAACTGGGATAGAAGACCATCGAGGGTGGAGCCGAGATGGAACCGGGATGGAAGACCATCGAGGGTAGAGTCGGGACGAAACCGGGAACCTGAAAAAATTTCTTGCAACTAGAACGAATGGACGCCTGGTCCCGGTCCCAGCAGGAAACCTTGGCAGAACTGGGGGCAGACCCGAGAGCGGACGTAACCGGGACCAAAATGCTAAGCCATCTAAACCACCCCAACTCTAGGCTCGAGCCCAACAGGAACCGAAGGGTGGACTAGGAAACTAGTGAATGCAAACCCGGAACGAAGAAGGAACCAAATTTTTTTGCTAAGTAACATGAGCTAGCGCAGGTCCGGCCCCGGGCCCGACAAATAGCTAGTAGTGGAAAACTTGCCAAGAAAAGCCCAAAAATTCCCAGGACCTGGCCAAAGTGAAATGGTCAAAACATGGTCAGTTTAAAATGGGACTTTGGGGTACGTTGACCATCAGGGGCACCAAAATGAGGCACACAAAATGAGGTGGCGACAAAAATGACCCAACAAGGCAAAAGAAAAGAGGGTCCCCATTTCGAACGGGACATGTGTGCTGAGGGCACAACAAACATAAAGTGTAGTTTTCTATTTTATTTTTAGCGTCTCCCCAATAGGTGTAGTTGTTTAGGGAAGTTCTGATACTCTAATTTTTGAGCCGGTTATTCAACTTTTTTGGTAGTTTTTGGATGTTGCTAAGTTTGTAGAATCTGTATCTTTTTCTTAATAATTAATAAAATAAACAAGTATCACCGATCAAATTTTTTGGTTGTTTTGTGATGTTGCAAACTTTATAGAATCTGTATCTTTTGTTGTATAATTAATAAAATAGAAAAGTATCATTGATAAAAAAAAACTTTCTTAAATTTTTAAGCCTTGGTCCTACGTTCTTCCTAGGTGGTCCCTCTTTTAAAACAAACTTTATGCTATCGCTCATCGCCAAAATCCAACCCATCAATTTCATTACCATGATGGTGATTCTTGATCTTGCCATGCATTTGCATCTAACGGTTCTATTGTTATTCTGGAGGTTTCAATTCACAAATCTAGTGCTTGAGAGATATACTTCTAGAATGCAACTAAAATTGTCCATCAAAAATTCATCAAATGGTCATGGTTAGATTGATGTGCCACATCCTTTGCATAAAATGTTCTTAAGTTTTTAAGCCTTGGTCCTATGTTCTTTCTAGGTGGTCCCTCTTTTAAAACAACCTTAATGTATGTGCATATTTCTGCCACGTAAGTTCTATTGCTCATCACCAAAATCCAACCCGTCGGATTAATTACCATAATGATGACCCTTTATCTAGCCATGTGTCCACATCTAATGGTTCTAGTGTTATTCCAGAGGTTTCCATTTGCAAATATAGTGCTTGAGAGATATACTTTCGCAATGCAAGTATAGTCATCCATTGAAAATTCATAGAACGGTAGTGGATTTGTCACTAAATTTAATTGGCCAATGAATTTTTTTATTTGTTTGATATTATGTTTAATTCCCCAATGTCTTTTTCTTAATCATTTGAAAATAGGTTTAATTCGCTAATGAATTTTATTTTTTTGTTTGAAAAAAAAAATTGCCAACAAAATTATTTTTTTTGGTTTGAAAACAGGTTTAATTCGCCAATGGAAATATTTTATTGGTTTGAAAATAGATTTTCATCACCAATGAAAAAAATTTAGTGGTTTTAAAAACTTTGCAATTCACCAATATTTTCCACAGACTTCTAGCGATTACAAAAGATTCGCCAATGGGGATTTTTTTTCACGAAAAACAAAAAAATTTGCCTCTAAAATTAATATTTTTTTTGGGAAGTATGAAAGATTCGCCAAGATTTTACAGCTTCTTTGAGGGGGGGTTCTTAAAGTTTTCTCTTCTCCCTCCCTCTCTCTCACTCTCTCCAACTCTCTCCAACTCTATTCCACCCTCTCCCACCCTCTCCCACTCTCTCCCACTCTCTTTGATCCTCTATCCCACTCTCTCCCTCCCTCTCTCCCACTCTCTCCCACCCTCTCTCCCACTCTCTCCGACCCTCTCCATTCTCTCCCTCCCTCTCTAACATTCTCTCCCATTCTCTCCAACTCTATCCAACCCTCCCACCCTCTCCCACCCTCCCATCATATCCCACTCTCTCCCATCCTCATCCCACCTCTCCTCCCTCTCTCACACCCTCTCTCCCACTCTCCCACCTCTCTCCAACCTCTCTCCCAACCTCTCCCTCCCTCTCTCCCACTTTCTCCCACTCTCTCCCACCCTTTCTCCCACCCTCTCCGACACTCTCCAACCCTGTCCAACCCTCTCTCCCACTCTCTCCCTCCAACTCTCTCCCACTCTCTCCCACCCTCTCCCTCCCTCTCTCCCACTCTCTCCCACTCTCTCACACTCTCCCACTCTCTCCAACTCTCTCCCACTCTCTCCCACTCTCCAAATCTCTCCCCCCTCTCTCCCACTCTATCTCATTCTCCCACCCAATCCTACCCTCTCCCACCCTCTCCCACACTCTCCCTCTCTCTCTCTCTCCCACCCTCTCTCTCTCTCTTAAGCCTCTGTAGTCTCTCTCAAGTCTACTCTCTCTCTCTCAAGTCTCTTCCAAACACCCCCTCTCACTCTCTCAGGTTTCTCTCTCACTCACTCACTCCATCTATCTCTCTCCCCTATACTCTTAACCTTGAAACCCTAAACCCTAACCCTTAAACCCTCTACCATATACCTTAAACCCTACACCATTAACCCCTAAACCCTCTAACCTATACCCTAACCCTAAACCCTCTACCCTATACCCTAAACCCTAAACCCTTAGCCCTTAAACCCCCTACTATCTACCATTAACCCTTAGGTCTATGTGTACAAAAATTGGATATCCAATTTGTAGAACTAAAATCATACCATTACAAAACATTTTAAAATGTTTTTCAAATGTATTGGATATCAGATTATAATGGATATCAAATTTGTGGGCTATAGAAAAACCCCATGTGGGCCATTTTGTGCATTCCAACATACCCTACATTCTGTTTGTAGGTGACATACGCGTGGTTTCAGATATGAAGAGACAAAGATCAACTTTTTGGAGCATCTTCTACTCAAATTTGTCATAAGCAATGATTTTTTAGCATCTTTTATGAGGTATAAAGGGGAGCAACAGTCGTCAGAAGCAAAAACATAAGAGAAATATTACAAAAGAACAACTTGAAGCATATAGACAAATAGATAGAGAAGGTCATAGGAAGAGAAGACTAGGTATGCTAAATATTGGTGAACCTAACCCCTATGGTCTTTCAAGTGAAGAGGAAATTGAATATGTTCAAGGTGAAAATGTTGGAATTGAAGATGTTGAACATGATATTCAAATTGGGAATGAAAATATTTAAATTAATAATGAAAATGTTCAAGGTGAAAATGTTGGATTTGAAGATGTTGAATATGATATTGAAATTGGGAATGAAAATATTGAAATTGATAATGAAAATGTTCAAGGTGAAAATGTTGGATTTGAAGATGTTGAACATGATATTGAAATTGGGAATGAAATTATTCAAATTGATATTGAAAATTTTCAAGGTGAAAATGTTGGAAATGAAGATTTTGAACATAATATTGAAGCAAGTGTAAATTATGTTTCACTAGATTACATGAGAAATGAAGAACCTTGTGTGGAAGAAAGACATATTCTAAATTCAAGACCTTCAAGAACCCCTAAATGGTTACTTGAATTTGATGAGAACATTATAAACAATTTTGAAGGCAAGAAGTCAACACGAACTGTTTGCTTGTGGGCTAGAAGAATTTTCAACCAATATTTTAGTGATAAGACATTGACTGAGCAATGCCAAATTTTTGTACAATTGCTAAGATGCAAAAGATGAGACCTTTGCTAGCCAAATTGAAGATTCGTGTGAACAAGAAGACTGAAAAAAATTCTATTATTGTCAAAAATATTTTTAATGCTCTCAAGTCTATTGGAAAAAATAACAAGGAAAAGGATAAGAGAGCTGCTCGGAGAGTCATTACAACCGCCCTAGTAAGCCATCAATTGAAAAAGGCTCACTTTATGAGATAAAATTGTATTAATTTTGACATAAATCATTAAACTTTGGATAGAGCACTCACAAGAAGAGAAAGAATAGATGATCCTATTCAAAATGATACATGGGCTTTTGTCAAGAGGCTTCCATGTGTTGATAAGAAGCTAACTGATAATGTAAAGCAGGTAATTCAACAATTTTGGCATGATAACTCTAAAGTATCACCCAATGCAAAGGATGTTTTAAAGTTAAGAATTGGAAATCGAGACCATACACCACATCCTAAACATTTTTTGGAATCAAGCCAAACAATGTTATAAAAAATTATTGAAACACATCCAAATATGGAAATCTCGCAAAGGACTTTTGAAGGTTTGAAGCCATTTTATTGTGTGCCTCTTAAGATTCATAATACTTGCTTTTGCAAATACCATGTGGAGTTTTCAATGTACCATGAGCTATTATACTATATCCATTCTACTTTACATACTAATGAAATGTTGCAGGAGTGTGGTACAATGCATCTTCCAAGGAACTTGCTAGATCTCTTTTTATGTTCTAGAGACGATGGTTGCTTTTTCTATAGAAATTATTGTTTAAATGCGAATTGCTCACAATGCGGTGGCTTGTCAAAGTTTGTTCAAATTTTTCATGATATTTTTGAACATGAATTTGGAAGGAAGCTTGTTGAGAAAAAGAGATATGAGATAGTCAAATATACTCTGCAGAGTGGAGGTGAAGGTTCTAGATGTGAGTTGGTTACAAAAGAATGCAGTGTTGCTGATTTTATTTCGGATTTTAAGGACAATCTTTTCTACAAGTATGCAAGGCATAGTCATAGGTCTTAGTGGTTGGATCAATAATTTAGGATGTGTAAGGACTCTTTTCCGATTGGCACTATTATATCAGTGGTTGATTTTGCAGAAAACTACACATTGCAACCACAAAATGAGGAACAATCTCAGTATTACAATTCCATTTAGATTGTTATTTTTGTCCACATAACATTTAGACATGCACCTGATAGTACAAAGAAGGATCAAAAGATAATCAAAGAGTATCATTTTTATATGAGTGATGATAGATCTCACTCGTTCGAGTATGTCCAACATTGTTTCAAGATTTTTTTTGAGTTCTTGCAGGAGAATGATATAGCATTTAGCCGACATCTAATTTGGTCAGATAATTGCACAGGTCAATTCAAGAATGCTCATATGTTTTATTGGTTGAGTAGAATGCATGTAGAGAGGGGTGTACCTCATATTTGGAGTTTTTTTGAAGTTGGACATGGGAAAGGGGAGCATGATGGAGTAGGTGCATGCATAAAGAGAGCTCTAGTTAAGGAGCAATTGAAGATTTCAGGAGAAAAATTCAATGTTGCACATTTTATTGTTGATTGGTGTAGTTCAACATTTTCATAGGGAGGGACACTTGATTAAACAGTGCATAGATTCTTTTGGTTGGTTGAGGAGGGTAAAATGGGAGGCAAATTGGATTGTCATACAATCAAAGATTCTTCAAAGATGCATTCATTTTGAAGCTCAAATGCAGGCACATGGACCATTTGGACACGAGAGTTGGCTTGTTTTTGTTAGAGTTGTATTCAGTGCGAGTGGGATCAATGTGAGTCAAGTGAGTGGGTGGATACATGGGTTCCACAGTATCTAACTCATTTATCTCAAACAATATCCATGACAAATGACACAATGGAAATTTTAGTTGATTATGACTTACTTTCATATCTACTAGAGCCAGGACATGTTTTCGCAGTTGTTGCATTGTAGGGGAATGAAGGGAGATCAAACTATTGGTTGGATCGATGTGTGTGGGTAAAGCATAATCTAACACAACCGATGGAAGATGATGATGGTTTCGTGTATCCTACAGGTTTAGTTGTGGTTGCAAGAACTTGGTTGTGAACATACATGATTAGAAAGAATGGAATACCTTCATTTGAAGACTATGAGAAACACAAAACCATTCTCATGTATTTGCACCTTGTTATAGCAACAAATGTTAAGTTGTTGAAGCATCATGTCAAACCAAAGACAAACCAACTATGGAAACTTAGTAATGTTGATCATGAAGCAATATTCGATACTCTTAAGCAAAGAGATGACCCTTTAGGCACACTTGAATAACATTTTTAAGAATGGAAGGTACAATACTTATGTTCATTATTCTTAAGTTCATTAGTGTTCTTTATTTAATAGTGATATTTTTATACTATTACAATGCAGGTGTCTTTAATAGTGATATTTTGTATGCAATTTTGCAATATTTTTGGCAAGATATATCATGGACCTACTGCAACAATAGCCAACTCTGATCCTTTCAGAGAGGTATACGATAGATTAGAACAATATAGATTGGTTATTCTAAGCGTCTTTTATATTTTGCATCACCAATTCATCATCATTCAGGTTATTTAGATTAATATAGATTTGTTAGTCTAAGCATCTTTTCTATTGTGACAATATAGATTTCTCATTTTCCCATTTTTGCGATATTCCTAGCACGATTGATCATGGACCTGCTGCAACAATAGCTAGCTCTGATCCTTTCAGAGAAGTATGCGACAGATTAGAACAACATAGATTGGTTATTCTAAGCATCTTTTATAGTTTGCATTACCATCTCATCATATTTTGTGCCATTTAGAATAATATAGATTGGTTATTCTAAGCATCTTTTATAGTTTGCATCACCAATTCATCATCATTCAAGTTGTTTAGATTAATATAGATTTGTTAGTCTAAGCATCTTTTCTATTGTGACAATATAGATTTCTCATTTTCCCACTTTTGCGATATTCCTGGCATGATTGAACATGGACCTATTGCAACAATAGCCAGCTCTAATCCTTTCAAAGAGGTATGCGACAAATTGCAACAATATAGATTGGTTATTATAAGCGTCTTTTATAGTTTGCATTACCATCTCATCATATTTTGTGTCATTTAGAATAATATAGATTGGTTATTCTAAGCTACCTTGATGGTTTGTATAGGTGCTTGTTAGTCCAAAATGTGAACATAGTACTATTGTGGAAGACTGTGCCCTGAATGCCTCCAATAGGAAAATTTTGTAAAATTTGAATTTTTAAATTGGAAACAATGTAAAAAGGTCATAACTGTGTATGGGCATAATCTATACCTAGTGATGTTTTTTGAAATATGGGTCAAATTTCTGGCATTGTATAAAGGGTATGTTTAAAATGTAAAGGGGTCTTTATTTTGGAAACTCGTAGGTTGAATTAGTCATACAGGTGTATGCTTTGTTACTTTATTGGGACAATTCTATAATAAATTTTTGTACTTAATCAAGCTACAACCGAAAGTTTTCTTCCTGGTTCTTTCCTGTCGGTATGCTATTTTGAACCAGTTTTTGTAATATCTCCTATTTATATATAATAAATTACAGTGGCCTGCCACTTTTGCTCCTCAAATCCAACTTGGGTGCAACTTCATTTTTAGCAAATTTCATGAGGTTTTTAAGGAAATCAATGCCCTATAAATTCATCAAACATGTCTATCAGGACCTGCACAAGCTTGATCCAACCTTAAATCTTGTAGCCCCCACATTTCATTGACATTAGCAAGTTGTAACCACCATTTTTCACCTAATTTCACCCATTTTTGCCATGCATGGCAACTCACCAACTCAAGTACAAACGTTTCCAGCTCTCTAAACTCACATAATCACCTTATACACTCCTAATAAAATCTACCATAGCCATACCATCTAGCTACAAACCGTACAATAGATGGTATGGCATTTTAGCATTTTGGACTCTTAAGGGAAATCATTGGTCCAATGTAGCTTGGAGTTTTTCGGCGTATTTGGGTGCAAAAGAGGACTATCCCTCGCGTAAACGTACCCATCCAAACGTGTTGGAATAGTCCATTTGGTTGTACGAGTTGTTGAATGAAAGTTGCACCACTTTGCAACTTTACACTGCTTGCATCTGACAACTTTTCCCTCAACTGAAAACTTGTCACCATGGGAAAATGCCTCCAAGATAGCAAAAAATGAGAGAGGTTATTGTAGATGGGCCAAACATGATCCCATACCCTCAAACAGAGAGTCTATAAATGTCACGGTTTTTGAGAAATAGCCCTTCAAAGATGGTTTCCTTTTAGCACTCTAGACTCTTAAGGGAAATCGTCTGTCCAATGTAGCTTAGAGTGATTCGATGTATTTGGGTGCAAAAAAGGACCATCCCTAGCATAAAAATTCCCATCCAGAGGTTTTGGAACAATCCATTTGGTCATATGAGTTGTTGAATGAAAGTTGCACCACTTTGCAACTTTACACTGCTTCCATCTGACAACTTTTCCCTTTGCTGAAAACTTGCCACCACGGGAAAACACCTCTGAGATAGAAAAAACCAAGGGAGGTTATTGTAGATGAGCCAAACATGATCCCATAGCCTCAAATGGAGATTTTTTAAATGTCACAGTTTTTGAGAAATAGCCCTTCAAAGATTGTTGCATTTTAGCACTTTAGACTCTTAAGGGAAATCACTGGTCCAATGTAGCTTAGAGTGATTCAACGTATTTGGGTGAAAAAGAGGACCATCCCTAGCATAAATGTACCCATCCGGAAATATTGGAATAGTCCATTTGGTCATACAAGTTGTTGAATGAAAGTTGCACCACTTTGCAACTTTACACTACTTCCATCTGACAACTTTTCCCTTAGCTAAAAACTTGCCACCACAGGAAAATGCCTCCAAGATAGAAAAAACTGAGAGTGGTTATTGTAGATAGGCCAAAAAAAATCCCATAGTCTTAAACGAAGAGTCTGTAAATGTCATGGTTTTTGACAAATAACCCTTCAAAGATTGTTTCCTTTTAGCACTTTGGACTCTTAAGGTAAATCGCCGATCCAATGTAGCTCAGAGTGATTCGACATATTTGGGTGCAAAAGAGGACCATCCCTAGTGTAAACACACCCATCCAGACATGTTGGAATAGTCCATTTGGTCATATGAGTTGTTGAATGAAAGTTGCACAACTTTGCAACTTTACACTGCTTGCATCTAACAACTTTTCCCTTAGCTAAGAACTTGCCACCACCAGAAAACACCTTCGAGATAGCAAAAAATGAGGGAGGTTATTGTAGATGGTCCAAACACAATCCCATAGCCTCAAATGGAGAGTCGATGGGCCAAAGACAATCCCATAGCCTCAAACGGAGAGTCTGTAAACATCACAATTTTCAAGAAATTGCCCTTCAAAGATTGTTGCCTTTTAGCACTTTGGACTCTTAAGAGAAATTCTTGGTCCAATGTAGCTTCGAGTGATTCGGCATATTTGGGTGCAAAAGAGGACAATCCATAGCGTAAACGTACCCATTCAGATATGTTGGAATAGTCTATTTGGTCGTACGAGTTGTTGAATCAAAGTTGCACCACTTTGCAACTTTACACTACTTCAATTTGACAACTTTTCCCTTAGTTGAAAACTTTCCACCACAGGAAAATGCCTCCGAGAAAGAAAAAACTGAGAGAGGTTATTATAGATGGGCCAAACACAATCCCATAGCCTCAAACAGAGAGTCTATAAATTTCATGGTTTTTTGAGAAATAACCCTTCAAAGATTGTTTCCTTTTAGCACTTTAGACTCTCAAGGGAAATTGCCAGTCCAATGTAGCTCAGAGTGATTTGGCGTATTTGGGTGCAAAATAGGACCATCCCTAGCATAAAAATACCCATTCAGACGTGTTGGAATAGTCCATTTGGTCATACGAGTTGTTGAATGAAAGTTGCACCACTTTGCAACTTTACACTACTTGCATCTAACAACTTTTCCTTTAGTTGAAAACTTGCCACCATGGGAAAACACCTTGGAGATAGCAAAAACCGAGATAGGTTATTGTAGATGGGCCAAACATGATCCCATAGCCTCAAACATAGAGTCTATAAATGTCATGGTTTTTGAGAAATAGCCCTTCAAAGATTGTTGTTTTTTAGCACTTTGGACTCTTAAGGGAAATCGCTAGTCCAATGTAGCTCGAAGTGATTCGACATATTTGGGTGCAAAAGAGGACCATCCCTAGCATAAATGTACCCATCCGGACATATTGGAACACTCCATTTGCTCATATGAGTTGTTGAATGAAATTTACACCACTTTGCAACTTTACACTGTTTGCATCTAACAACTTTTCCCTTAGCTAAAAACATGCCACTATGGGAAAATGCCTTCAAGATAGAAAAAAATGAGAGAGGTTATTGTAGATGGGAAAAACATGATCCAATAGCCTCAAATGGAGAGTCTATAAATGTCATGGTTTCCGAGAAATAACCCTTCAAAGATTCTTGTCTTTTAACACTTTGGACTCTTAAGGGAAATCGTCGGTCCAATGTAGCTTAGAGTGATTCGGCGTATTTGGAGGAAAAAGAGGACCATCCCTAGCATAAACGTACCCATCTGGACGTGTTGGAACAGTTTGTTTGGTCATACAAGTTGTTTAATGAAAGTTGCACCACTTTGCAACTTTACACTGCTTGCATCTAACAACATTTCTCTTAGCTAAAAACTTGTCACCACGGGAAAATGCCTCCGAGATAGAAAAAACCAAGAGAGGCTATTGTAGAGGGGCCCAACACGATCCCATAGCCTCAAACAAAAATTTTGTAGGCATCATAGTTTTTGAGAAACATTCCGTCAAAGATTGCTACCCTTTTGCACTTTGGGCCCCTAACTCTACTCAATTGGCTTCTTTTTTCAAAATCATACAAATTGAACCTTGGCATCAATAGACTCTATATATCAAGCTACCACAATTCAAGTTTTAATGATGAATATTTATCATGCATGCTTTAAATGACATTCAAGTTTATGGTGGTTTTTTAGTTTATATGATGTTATGTTATATTCTAATCCTATTTGATGCTTCTATGCTACATATATATATATATATATATTATTTTTACATTTTTTTAATAACAAACCCAAAATGAACTGAACCACCCCCAAAAAAATTTTAGCCGAATTGGCGAACTGAACCCCCAAACCCAAACTTGAACCCGAATAGGTAACTTAGTTTGTAAGTCAATTATTGGGAGTTTTTCGGTTGTTTTGTGTGGGAGAGAGTCTTAAAAAAGGTTGAGGAAGTCATTTTTGGGATTGATGAATGTAATTTTGTGATGAATCAATAAGATCATATTGAGTTACTTTGCAAAAACTGTGGTTTCTACACAAAAAATCTATGTTTTCTCCATTGTTCGACCACTACACAACAAGTAAATGGCTGCATAGCATGTGGAATGAGGGGGAAGCAAGATTGAGACCCCTTTGTGCTTTCTTTTCATTTTTTGTGAGATTTGTGCCAAGTTTTCTCAAGGGGGGTAGTGAACCCAAATTTTTCATTTTTGAGTAAATTATGAATTATTGAAGCCCTCCACCTATTGTACCTTTCATGTGGCTCAGTGGAGAGGATGTGTACAATATGATTTGAATGTGTGCAGGTCCATTTAAGAAAGGGGAAATGATTTGTGAGTCTTGGAGTTGTTGTCCTAAGCAAATCATTGCTTAAATTGCATGAAAATGGAGCTTTTAGCCTAGGGTTTATTAAAATCAATGAGTGGGGGAATCTATTTAATGTTTAAGCATATTGGGGTCATAATAGAGGTGTCTGAGTCAGTGGCATGGTTAGGGGAGTTGTGCAAGTGGGACTTTCAATAAACCCTATGCATTTGCATGGTAAACAAATGGTTTCATGTGACATCCTGCTAAAGGACCTGTAGGTGCAAAATAATCTTAGAATTTGTTGTTTTATGACACAAATCAAGATTTTTTGGGGTGTTCTTGTGAAGATCAAGTATTTAAAGGGAACTCACTTTGTGAAAGAGGGCTAATTCACTAGCCTAGGATAGGGCTATGTTATTGGTTCTTAAATTTGGTCCAAAGGAGTCAAGAGTAGTTTTCACCCCCACTCTGCATCAATCCATAGCTTGTTTGAAAGCACTTGTTTTAGGATGCTAGTCATAACAACAAGCCAGTGAACTGTTTGATAAAAAGCTTTGGTACACATGTATGAAAAATGTGGTGGCATAGACAAGGTAGTGAACTGTTTGAAAAAATGCCTCAAAGAAATGTGGTCTCATAAAATTCCATGACAAGCAAATGCAATTGACAGCTGCTCCTAGTTATTAGTTATGTAATGTGAAGTAATTGTATAACTTCTTAGGTTGACTTTGTAAAAACTATATTGTAATTGAAATTTTTTCATCTATCAACATCTAGTTGTTAGTTATGCAATGTTAAGTAATGCTTTGAGTTTGAGAGATGTGCAATGAAATTTAATCAGCGATATGAATATAAACTACATAATACAACCATTATTTTTTATGCTCTTGTACATTGATATTTAACCATTGCTCATTTGATTAAATTTTCAAAGAGTTTAATCATGCACATGAGGAAGAAATTAAATTTTGATTGTCAACTTCTATATATCAAATTATCCAATAATCTTTAGTGTATCTCCATATACAAAAATGGCATAAACGCCAACTCAAACAAAGTTTTACAAAATGTGGTATATGCCATCTTGATGTATATTCAAAATTTACATGCCAAAATGTCTATCTCATCCTAAACTACTAGCGGATCATCAAAATGGAGCCTCTTTGCAGCACTTGTTGGCTCTGAAGGTAGCTACACAAGAAAAAATCAAACCACAATTGAGATTAGTTATACTATATGATTTAAAATTGAATAATTAACATCAAAATCAATAAACATTGAATTATAATTGAACTCTAAAATTGTAATCTTGATTACTTTAAATATACATCTCTTCAAAGGGTCATGAGTTCTAGAATATGCCCCTCTCAAAGAACCAACCAAACCAACTTTTGTAATGTCAATCTATATATATGTAAACAAAAACATAAAATTGATCCAAGTTAGCATACAATTGTGGATAATAGGAACATATAAATACCAAACACAAAATAAAATAAACACATACCTCTTTAGGTTGATCTTTTTCTTTATCTCCTTTAGGTGTTTCGACACCTCCTCCTTGAGGTGTTTCAACACCTACTCCTTCAACTGTTCCAATATGTACTCCTTCAGGTGTTGTGGCACTTTCCAAAAATGATGTATAGCTCATAACTGCCTGTACATAAAAATGACAAGTACATATGAAACTACCAATCCATGTCGATATATGTATAATCAATATAAGATCTTGAAAATCTTAATTCAATTGAATTTGAGTTCAATTACCTTCCCCTTATCTAACATTGCACTTCCATAATTTGGACAAGGTTGCACCTTGCTCGCCCTTGTCAACAATGACGTATAGCTCATAACTTCCTGTACATAAAAATGACAAGTACATATGAAACTACCAATCTATGTCGATGTATGTATAATCAATATAAGATCTTAAAAATCTTAATTCAATCAAATTTGAGTTCAATTACCTTCCCCTTATCTAACATTGCACTTCCATAATCTAGACAAGGCTTGCACCTTGCTCGCACTAGGTATTTCCTTCAAGAGGAAAATAAGATAAACATATAAGTTATATAATTTCATTAATGATAATTCAAATGACAAACAAGTATAATAAAAAAAATGTAAACGAGTGAGTGCAAAAATATATACTATGTGCGTGTCGAGGCCAAATGAAATGGCCCTAAGGATGCTATCAGTCACCTGTGTGAGCTCCTCCTCAGACATCAACTGTTGAATAGACCATGTAAATAGATATTAGTACATTATACTATCTCTTATTAATATTCATTTAAAAACAAATGCAAGTTATGAATTTACAACTTAAATCTTACCTGTGTCACTATTCCAATGTCCCCCTCTCTAGCAGGAGAGGACTCTATAGGGTGTGCTCCACTCCCTTGCGTATGATATATAATGTCCACATCATGGAGGTCATAATCAAAAGTATCTAAGGGATGCTTGACGGGCTATACAAGAGGACCCAAGCATATCTGGCGGCACATGGAGCAAGTATGTGGTACACAAATATGTGGACTTGATGAGGATGACACAAAAACACTCGAGCCATCGCCAACATCACCAGAATGTGGCAGAGCTATTGTAGAATCATGCGAAACCAAAAGACCACTCAAAGAGTGAATAGCCTGGATAGTTTGTGTGGCCGCATCTTGCATAATAGCTGGATGATATACTGGAGGTAGCAGAGGAAGGGGAGGAGGGGGAACATATGGGCATGGGACTACTCTAACTACCCCTGGTCTATCCTAGGGCATACCTCCACCAACATCCTGGAAGGGTTTAATGTCAAAGTAATTGACATGATGCCCTAACACAAAATCAACATATATTTTTTTAATAAAGTAAAATGGTATATCACAATTGTTATTCGGTGGTTTATCAAAAACCACACACCAATGATCCCAAAAGTTATCTACAATGTCCCTATTTGTGCACCATTTTATAGAAAGTTTTGGTTTATTAACATTAATTGGAAAACCAGTGTGGGGGTTAACAAATAAAGAAACTATTTGGGCTTTGGTATTCTGATATCTTTCACATCATCATAAGACAATCCACATGCATAATATTCCCTCATGTCTTCTCACCACGAATGAAAGGCATTATGTTGGGTGGAGAGGGTTTCTATATTTTTAATTATTTCCTTCAATGTGTTTGACATCTTGGATAATCGAGGGACTCTCATATAAACTTCAAAAATGCCTCTCAATTGTTGCAATTTTTCACCAATTATTTTTTCAATTGATGGCTATGGAGGTGGTGGAGCATTTGGCATTTGTGCATTTTCATTCTTAGCTGGTGGATTGTTTGGAATTTGTGCATTTTCATTCTTAGCAGCCATAATGCCTGATTAAAGTTAAAAACTAATTAATCTAATTGAAATTAGACAATATAAATGAAAATATTGTAAAAATACCCTAGTTTTTTTTTTAAATAAAAAAAAAACCCTACTTTTTAACAAAAATCTATAAAATTCTCTAATTTTTAATACAAATACATAAACAACACTATTTTTAAATCAAAATCCATAAAAAACATTCATTTTTAATCAAAATCCATTCTCAACTCATTTTTTCCATCAAAATTCAAATAAAAAACCCTATTTTGAAAAAAAATCCATAAAAAACTAACTGAAATTATACAAATCTAATTCAAAATTCGATCAAAGCAAAGAAAAATATAAAATCTAACCTTTTCAAAATGGATATCGGCTAAATCAGATATCTGTTATGCGAAGAACCTCCTCACAATGTGCCCGCGGCCTATAAATGTGTAAAATGATTTTAGCAAGCTTGAAATATGTATATATATATATATATATATATATATATATTTGCCTCAAATCGGATATCCGATATGGAAATCTTAGTTTGGGCATTGCTTTGGAGCAATGTATTGACACCCAAGCCACAAAAAAGTCAACTCGGCATTTTTCACGGTTTTGGGTTGATGAAAAACATAATTTTTTCCCCATTGCCACTTTTTGGCCCATCATGATCCTGCACATACCCATCCATTTGAGTGATGTTTCCATTAAAAAAAGAAGAAAATCACTAAATAACTAAATAAAACAATAATGACTACCCAATGATCATAATGCACCATTGCGTTGATGATCCATACATCTAAATCCCATGTATTTGCAGACTTGTCAGAAAACAACTTTCACCTAGAAATTTTGTCAAATTTGTCAAACATATTTGTCACACCATTTATGGCAACTTTCACCCAACAAGTTGTCACATGCCTAGAAAAATAACTTTATAATTTTTATTTTCGAAAATCATCTGTATTTTGAGATAACTACGTTTAAACATTTGTTCACTAGTTCAAAATATTCTATTTATTAATTATTGACCTTATCACATTTAATGTATGTTTGGTTTTATGAATAATAATGATATAATATTAATAATAATATAATAGTATTATATATTATAATTATTATTATTATAAATATTATATAATAATAATATTATACAATAATATATTTTAATATAGGTCATAATGAATGAATATATAATAATATTTATAACTATTATTATATTATATTTTAATAATATTTATATTTGTAATTAAATAATAATTATAATATATATAATATTATATTATGAGTTGGCCAACTTTTTAGAGTAATTAATAGGTTTTCATTTGAATGAAAAAACACTATAAATAGGGCACAAATGTGTTCAACTATGAATATTGAGAACATAAATTGAGGGGGGATCTAAGAAAATGAGCACAGAGGAGGAAAACCTGAGGAATAGGAGATTGGAAGAGGAGGTAGCTTGGGAGGAATATATCAAGAGGATAGGCGAGAGAAGGGAGAAGTACATAGAAGACTAGTTTAAGAAGATGTATGAGGAACACATGAAGGAGGAGGAGAAAGAGGAACTAAGGAACACAGGAAGAGGGAGGAATTTTTGAAGAGGATATTCATGTCCAATGAGGAAATCTAGATGGATGAAGCTAAGAGAGATTTTAATCAAAGGATTCGGTAGATGATTCTTGAAGGCCACATAAAATTTTCCTTGAGGAATTTCTTCATTCAAAATATAGCTCTCTTTTGGGTAACTTAAGCTAGATAACACCAATTATCCTTCTACTCTTTCATTTTTTTATTTTGTTGAAGAATGCTCTTAAAAAAAAAACATTTTACTTTATTTTTTATCTTTCCTTCTTTTCAATAATGTGCTCCTAACCACACAATCATGAATTCCCTTCCCCTGTTCTAGATCAAACAGATTGATGCATTCCTTAAACACAAAATTAAAACTAAAAGTATTTGGCTTCATACTATATTCCTTCTGCATTCTAAAGAAGAATGCATTCACCTCCTCGTAGTCCAATAATCATGGTGTTCCACAACACATCTCTCTTCCGTACTTTATCAAAGAATTTTTGAGAAATTCCCACATCCCTACACCTACAATATAATCCCACAAGCTCATTCTCGAGATAAATATTAGACTCACTTCCCACTTTAAGTATTTCATCATGAATCTTTTTACCCTCTACTAGAGTCTCAAGAACACTGCAAGCTTTTAACACATAATTAAATGCATAAGTGTCTACCTATTGACCTCTTCTTGTCATCTCCTAGCATGGGGGGTGGGCCTTAGGGTCCACATGGTTGGGTGGAACATGCTATGCATCCCATTGGGTCCCCAGCCGAAGATCAAGATGTGCAACCTTGTACCATTTGCAGTGATTCCAAAGTTGTACTGGAGTTGGAACCAATCTTGATGCTTTGTACTCATTCATTTTAGTTGTATTATTCCATGTTATTGTATTATTCCCATTCATGTTCGGAAGAATTATTGTATTGATGAAATCCTTGAATAGTGTATCTTCATATCATAAATGTAATGATTGTAATCTTTGGCATTATCTTATAATCGCTAATGGATGCTTATCTTTTATGTAATGTATGTTGATCCTTGTATTATTATGTGTTTATTGTTTCACAGTATGCGATCCTTAATGGTGTTGTATCTATGGAAATATTTATATTTAAATTCATAGATGTGATGCATGGTTTACATTTATATAATGTTATGGATGAATGTATGTTGATTATTAATTCTATATAATGGTTAATTGGAATACTCATAGTTAGTTAATCTTCGTCATGGGTTTAGGATTATGTTAGAGACGTTCAAAATGTAATGCAGTCACATTACCCCAAAGGATTAGATAAGTGATATGTATGTATGGTTTAATACTAGTGGTATATGTTAATGTACATTTGTTGTTAGTTTACTTTTAAAAAAAATGTGCCATAATTGTTAGATGTTTTAGTGTCCTTTGGGGTTTGTGTGGCAGGGCGTTAGAACTTGGTATCAGAGCCAAAGTTAGCAAACACTAGGTACTCTAGGTTAATTTAGCCCATTATGCTAACCTTTGCAATTAACTCACAAAATTATACATTCCCCCTCTAATGTTGTCCAGGAACATGCCTAGGGGTCAAGGTCATGGCCGTGGTGGTGGTCGAGGGGCTGACCACCATACTACTTCATCTTAGAGTTCTCACAGTTTTGAATGTGAGGAACGTCAGGGATCACATAACAACCCTAGAGGCAGGGGTCAAAATCCAAAGCAACCGGGATTAGAGGGAGTGCAACTATGTCAGTTGTTAGAGGAGGTTCTTGGCCCCTTAGGCCCTAGGCAGGAGGAGTAGTGAGTGGTCAGAGAGAGAGAGATATCACTAAGAAGGGGAGATATTTTAGCAGAGCATGATGTCGTGGTAGCTGGTCTCATGAGAGACCTGTTGAGGGCACATCCACCCACATTTGATGGTATGGGTGGAGGTCTAGAGGCTGAAACTAGGGTTAGGTGAGCCATCATGCACCTTAGACGGTTCACATCCACATGGTGGTGATTAGAAGAGCAGAAACTGCACCTAGACATTTGTTCAATGACTTGGGAGTTGTTCATGGAGAGATTTAGGGCCCGTTTCCTATCAAACCATTGGAGATAGCACCAAGTGAACGAGTTCCACAAGCTAAAAAAAATGGCAATATTCGTAGAAAATTACTAGTGTTGGTTCTATGAACTTAAGCAATATGTTGGGATCGGTAACAATGAGGGTATGTTATTCCAACATTTTATCAGGGGCTGGAATGCACGCATTAGTGGATGAGTCTAAGTCTTCAAGTCAAAGACTATGGAGGTGGTTGTGGAGAAGGCTCATTTAGTGGAGGAGAATGTGGCTATGGCACTTGGGGGCCATTCAGGTGTTCAAAGTGGAAGTGAACCCCCAACAAGCTTCGGGCCTCAAGGTAGTCAGTCTTTGGCTGAGGGGTCCTCTAATGGCTAGCAAGCGCCTGCTAAGAGTGAGAAACAATAGTAGCACTATGAGTCTAAACATAAGAATTCATAATCTCATCATGGTGATGGTGGTTCTCACTCCAAGAAGAACCAAAACTAGTGGTGTAACAAGCACAACTGTTCGAAGTAGCCTACACAGAGCACCTAGACCGTGGCTAGCGGAGGAAGTGTTTTGCAACCCAATGTACCTCTTGGAAATAGAGGTTTTGGCTAAGGCACAGGTTGTTTCTCTTACGGCCAACAAGGTCACATTGCTAGGCAGTGTCTGCAGAGGAACACTACAGGTTTCAGTCAGAGGCCAACTGCTTTTGAGTTGATGGTGGGTGATGAGGGCAGGTCACACCGAGTATTTGCAACAGTTGATAACCGTCAGGCTGGGCACTAAGGTGCAGTTGTTGGGGCTATCGGTAGAGGACAAGCAGCTGAATCAGGAGCTTGTGGGTGAGCTCATGAGGGTCTAGTAGGGTCCTAGCATAGTTGTTGTGTCTCTTGTGTTGCTTTCTTTGCATTGACAATTTTTATGTTATGTTATATAACTTGAGACTTTTTGATAGTTGCTTTACCATTTTGATTTGGTTGGATGATAGTTATTTGACCTGGATGATTATGACTCTCTTTACTAAGGTTCATGTCATGATGATTTATAGAGTTAGTTGCATATTGGAATTAAATTGGCTATGTTATCATGTGGAGTTAGTGTTATGCTTGTTATGCATTGATTAGTGATTTCTATGTGATGTTGATTATGATGTAATTAGTGTTATTAATGATGTAATTATTGTTATGTGATGTTGTGATTACTATTTGCGGTCTTGGTGAGAGGCACTGTGTAGCATCACTCGATCGTGAGTGCCCTACTATGTTGCGAATTCCTCTCATGGTGTGTTTGTTATTTCATACATATATATATGCTCAACATCTTGTTTTGATACATGTTGCAAGTATCACGCATTGACTCCACCTACACTGTTAGGTTTGAGCGTGCCTTACAAAACCCAATGGGTATGATGTGGAAAAATGGAGTTGACAAGAAGGTCCCCAACCCTTGCCATCATCCTTGACGAGGATGAGTACCCCCATCTTGTAACCCTGTTGGTATGGTTTTTATGTTTGTCTAGTTGTCTTGTTGGTGTCTCTCGCTATTTGATTTAATTGTGATGTCACATGGTTGTTTGTGATGATTTGTGTACATTTTATTTTACTTTGTAACTTCCAGGAGTAAGTTGAAGCTTAGGGGGGCAGGATGTAGTGCCCCTTCATATTGGCCTTCCTTGACATTCGAGTAAGTTGTTTATTTGGTATTTCATGTTGATTTTTTTGTTTAATTGATTTTGAATTATTTGATAAAGTTAATATCATTACTAGCCTCGATTAATCAATTAAATTAAATTAAATTGATTATAAGAAATATAAATTAATTTGGAATTAAAATAATAATTAAATGAATTATATTGTAATGAGGTGATATTGATTATTAATTATTAAATTAAATAACTTGATTAAATGTTTTAATGATAAAAGAATAAATAAAGATAAAAATTATCATTATTAGAGTTAACTAATTAAATACAGAAAGTAACATGATTTTAAATTAAATAAAAGAAATAATATTTTGAATTGAATTGTAAAAAAACAAGAAAAGATGGAAAAAGAGGAGTGTGTGCACATGCATGACTTGAAACTAAAATTTGATTTGGAAACTTGTTATTTTTATTGATTTTTGTTTTCGAAAAACATATCTTTTATTTGGATTTTCATGATGGAGGTTTTGGGGGGGGGGCCAAAGGAATTTTAACTAGAAAAGTGAATTTTATTTCAGGAAAAGTAATTTTCTTGGCTCCACAATTATTCTCTTTATGAAGTAAAAATAATACAGTTTTCAGAATTGGAAGAGAAGTTGTTTTTCTTGGAACAGATTTGGGGGATGTGTAAGAGGTCGTATTTGCTCACCATATTCATCTTCAAGCATGGAAACCAGGTTGGTTAATGACTTTCTTCTGCATTTATTTCATTTCCAATAGATTCATTTGGTGTTTTGTATGGCATCAATTTTTCTTGCTCTTAGTCATTTAATTGGTTTTCAAGTGTTTCTTTTAAGAGTTCAACGTCTTCTTCTTCATCGTCCCATTTTAAGGCATTGTTCACAACCCATTTCAATTTTACTTTGCATGTTTATGCTACCTTTTATGGAATTTGATCCTTGCATTCTTTTATGAAAATCGCCTCACATCATGTTTGATGAGATTGCAATAGTACAGTGATGTCAATTTTTGCATGCTTTGACTCATTTAGCTATTTGTTGCTAGACTGTAGACCCATGTATTATTTTGTTTCCATTTACAAGCTCTACAGTTTTCTATTATAGTTAGGCAACCATTCACCTATATGGCATTCAACTGTAATGGAAAATCAACTACCTTGTCTTCACGAAAGGTGAGTGATGTGGAAGGACCATTCTAAGGAATAACATATCTATTCTTTTTAATCTTCTAGAAGGGTTCACCAATACACATCAAATGACACTCCATTTTGGCTTTCCACAAAGAGTAGTTTGTTCCATCGAATCTAGGATTGTCCTTCTTGTATGATACCATCTTGGATCACCTCAAGCTTTTAAACTTCTTTAGAGGAACTTTCTCTAATACCAATTGTTAGCAAAACAAGGACAGACGACTGAGAGGGGGGGTGAATCAATTGTCACAAAATATTTTAAAATTTTCAGACTTAACTTGATCTCAGATCTGATTAATGAACAATAAACCACAAACAATCAGCACATCAGAAACACAAAGAACATCAATATTTTTTACGTGGAAACCCTGTTAGGGGAAAAACCATGATGGATGTCATTCCACAATATTATACCCTATTATAATGAAGAATAATGGGAATGCACATGCATTCAAGCACACTCCCTAGAGCTCACTGCTCAAATACAAGAGGGCTCAAGTCCTCCTTCACCTGTAAATCTGCACATACAAAGAGAGAAGAAAAATGTTTATTTTTGGGTGAATGGGGGCTATCCTCAGTCAAACCTTGTGTTGGTAATTAAACTTTGATATTGAAATGATGATGGAAGAAATTGATGAATGAATAAAGCTATGTTACAACTCACCAAACCCTTACCGGTTTCCCTTAGAGGACTGAAGTCTAACACATCACTCTAAGGTTTGGATCTTGCATGAATTGTTTTGATTGCTTGCTTGATTTGATGCTTGAATGCTTGCTTGAATTCTTGAAACCTACATCACAATGTTAGCTCCAAAACATGACATGAACACACATGGACTTTCACATGATGATATGACCTTGATTGCTACTATAGATGACTGATAAATCTGCTCTTCAATTCTCTTGACAATAATATTTTCTCTTGTGAAAGTTTCCTTAATGCTAGATGATGCTTCTTGCTAGTTATTAGATTTGAATTGATAAAATAACGATGTACTTATAGGTGTTTATTGATTTCTTAAAAATTAGATTCCACAAGCTGACAATTGAAACTTCAATTTGAATCATTAAAATGCTGCCAAAAACATATTGAAAATTGGGTCTTGGAACTTAAAGGGGACCCATTCTCCCTTGGACAAATGGGTCCTAGGCCCTAATTCCAAGATACACAATTTCCAAGGTGTTTAAATTAATGTAGGAAATTGTTTAATGTGGGTTTCCCTTTCGGAAAATGGGAATAATAAGACTTTGGAATGCATAATTTAGGTAATTAGAAACTTAATTAAGTCCAATTAATTTAAGGGGATGCAAACATAGCATCAAATTGTAAAGGTGTACAATTTTTTACACTACATTTAGCTCCCACTTTAGTGAGAGTATGATCCCACGCTCAAACTCACACTAAAGTAGACAAATAAGTCAAGAGAGGTCTAATTGTACAATTGTTAGAAAGATGAGATGACAAGGATGAAGAAGGATGATCGAGCCCCCAGGATCAAAGATCCCATGGAAAACCAACAAAGGCACAAAGATACACATGCATGCAGTAGCGATACAAGATACACAATAATACTATGTCAAAATCAATGCAAATATGAAGAAGAGGTGGATCAAGCTTCAACGTTTGTCCAAAGGTATGGATCAAGCCTAGGTTGTTTGTCTAAGAATACACTCACAAGGGCTAGTGCAATTTGATATACACTAGGTGAGCCCCAAGGCAATATGAGAAACACACAGTGGTCTAGTGCAATCTAATATACACTAGGTGTGTACCCATAAAAAAGGTGGCAGATGGGTAAGTCATGCGAAGTCTACAAGCTCCCATACATCAACCACACCAAAAGTTATACTCCCTAATAACTTTGATAAGGTGCCACACAAGATGGTCATAGGTTTTACAAGGCACCAGTAGCAAGAAAGTTGTATTATGCTTGGTGGCCAAGATTTAGTTTAGGATAGTCAAAGGAGTTTTTCTTAGTTCATGAAAGGTCTCACTTTAGGGAACATCACACTTGATATCACCATCAAGAGAGGACTAGCTAAGGGATAAAATATTCACACCTTAGGGAATGCAAGCCATAGCATTACCACTGAGAGGAATGTCATATGCCAAGAAAGGTCACACTCTTGAAGGACGTCAATTCCAATGTCACCATCAAAAGACACATCACATGAATTGAGAAGACCACACTTTGAATAAAGGTCATGTCATTACGCAAGCAATGAGCAGGAGGCATAATGCCCCCCACTTTAAAAAAACTGCTAAACACCATGCTATGAGAAATTACTTTAAAGTAGAAGATAAATGCCAATATATGAGAGCTTATTTGGAAATCCCTATGCCCAACATATGTTTCAAAATAAAGCTACATCATGGAAAGGAGGTTGCCCCCCATATGCAATTCTAAGATAACACATAAGGGATCCATGGATTTAGGGTCAACATATGTCTTTGCTACAGTGTTATAATAGAGCTTGGAATCGCCATCATTCCTCAAATATCTCATGGAACAATGAACACAAAGGAGTAATGACACATAGAGAGATATAAGACAAACAATCCTTTTGGGTCAACATGGAGGAGACCTAAATGTCTCAACACTTTGCATCATCCCCAAAAGGAAAACACAAGATAAAGACAATGTTTACGATAGATAGAAGAATGTAGATACAAATAGAAGAATGTCACAACAGATTTGTTTCCTTTGTATCCTTGCACCAACAGAGTGACAAGGGTCATCCAAAGTAGGCTCACAAACATAAAGACACACCAAACAGCATAGTACGGGGGATTACATTACACACATGCAATCACACAAAGAACATGAATAGACACAAAGCTAGTATGACACATGTGAGCCAAGCTAAAGCAAGTCGTTCGCATCCCAATCTCGTTCATTGTATATGGAAGGCGGATAACTAGCCAAAAGGGCAACAACAAGTGTCATACTAAGACAAGGCTACCTAACCCCTTACCCCCCCCCCCCAAAGGTAGGACAAGGATGAGCCGAGATAGGTGATAAGAATGTGCTCCTTGAAATATAGAAATTGTTTGCATGAAATGTATACATGTAATAGTGAGTATGCTACGATTCTACAACTATCACATGGCAAGGAGCAAAGTGTGTGCATTCTATCCAATTACATCAATAATATCATTTTCACATATCAACCTCTGTAAACCATGACATTCATCAGTAAGATGCCTAAGAGTTCTATGAAATGTGCTATAATTCATGTTTGTACTTTTTCCTTTTTTATTTTCGTTGATAGGTGGTAGTGTAATCAATCCTAGACAGAGGATTTGATCCATTTTTCATTTAGTTTTTGTTATAGTGTGTAAGAATAGTAACTTCTTGAGTTTATAGGGCTTGGGTTTCTTACTTGATTGGGCCACTCATTAAGGTGGAGGTGGGGGAGGAGGATCTTGATATCCTAGTCCCTTGGTATCTTCTGATGGTTGTTGCTCTAGCAATTGATGGATTTCATGTTCATTAGTTATGTCACATCCTTGTTTGTTTAAGATTTTAAAGCCTTGGCCATAACTCTCTTCTAAGTTGATAGGTGTTTTGGTAACTCGATGAGCATAGGATAGAAGATTATCACTATTGTCCTTGTTAACAAGTTCTTTCATGATTGATGGTTGAGGCTTGCTTTGTGTTTCAACTTCAAGATGCAAAAGGTTGAACATATCAAGTGATGGGATGATAGGAGGTGTTGGTTGTTGCATGGATGGATAGAAGGATGTGTTATTCTCAAGGTTACATAAGGAGTCTTGTATGAATTGTTGCATGTTATCTTCATCTTGGCCTAAGATGTCCACCTCACGGGGACATTCATTAGGAGGTGAAGATTCATGAGTGTTATCAATTGCATTAGGATCATCTCCAATTATACAACTAGAAACATCAACCAAATATCTTAAAGACATCCATATGTTTCCAAAACACATATGCATAATGAAGTTTGATGCAAAGCTTCAGGTCTGATATATAAGGATTTACTGATTTTAAAATGCAAGAACCTGAAAATGATATCTTTTGAATGCAAATTTTACTTTTGAACAATGTACTTGTTTTGACCAATTTATGTGAATGCAAAGAACTACATAAAATTACAATTTCATAAACTAAAACTAAGATCTGCAAACAGCAAGATATAAAGCAAATAGAGACAAACTTATGCCCATAAATTTGGAAATTGACCTGTACAAGGATAGATTCACCCTAGGGCGAATGGGTCTTTACACAGGGGTTTGAAAAATTAAAGTCTGAGTTTCTGAGTTAATGTTTAAGGTCTCTATTTCAGGTTGTAGACAGATTCTTCCAGTTACAAATTTCCAAAAAAATTATGATTAGATGCAAATGTAATTTGATGACAAACAACAAGCAAAATGACAACTTTTTTATGCAATTTTGATTGAATTTTTTTTATGTAAATGAGTGAAAGACACAAATATGCAGACTAATATGTAAAATGAATGCAATATGTATGCAATATTTTTGGATTTTTGTGATTTAAAGGATGCAAAATACAATTTTGAATGATGCAAGATGCTATTATGAATTCCTAAATGAGATGCAAATCTAACTAATGCAAATCCTAGATCTAGGGTTTTAGAGACTTCCAAATCAAAAGTTATGATGTACAATGTCAGGTTCACTAAATGAAACATAGGGAGAAAAGGGGGAAGGTGGTGAAGATGTGTCATGGAATGATCTAAGGGTTTAAACACACTTACCCTTCTACTAGTTTCATTAGAAAAAGAGATCTCCCAAGGATAGGATTGACTTTCAATCTTGAGGTGAGTCAATCCTATTAGGAAGGTTTGTTGTTTTCTTATAACAAAAATGACTAATTGGTACTTTTGGGAGATATTTTCAAATGCATTAACTAACTAAATTACATAACCTAACACTTGAAATGTTGAATATTATGATAACAAGAATGGAATCAGCAATTTGCAGGCAAATCTAAGAAGGGCATAATGATATGCACCTAGCCTAAAAAGCAAGTTCCCAGCTTTGTAGTAGGACTGGTTCACCCTGGGGTGAATGGTCCTAATGCAGGGGTCCAAAATTTATTTTTTCAATCCTCAGATCCTAGATCTAATATTTTGATTTCTCCAAGTTTGACTATTAGAAAGTGAGAAATAAAGTCTATAGGTGAGTTTTGTAGCTTGACAACAATGATGACAACTTTACAAAATTGCTCTTTTGATTAGTTTTCAGTCCTCCTTCACCTGTAAATCTGCACATACAAAGAGAGAAGAAAAATGTTTATTTTTGTGTGAATGGGGGTTTGCCTCAGTGAAACTCCATGTTGGTAATTAAACTTTGATATTGAAATGATGATAAATGGAAGAAATTTATGAATGAACAAAGTTATGTTACAACTCACCAAACCCTTAATGGTTTCCGTTAGAGGATTGAAGTCTAACACATCACTCTAAGGTTTGGATCTTGCATGAATTGGCTTGATTGCTTGCTTGATTTGATGCTTGAATGCTTGAAACCTACATCACAACGTTAACTCCAAAACATGACATGAACACACATGGACTTTGACATGATGATATGATCTTGATTGCTACTGTAGATGACTGATAAATCTACTCTTCAATGCTCTTGACAATAATATTTTCTCTCATGAAAGTTACCTTAATGCTAGATGATGCTTCTTGCTAGTTATTAGATTTGAATTGATAAAATAATTGTATTTATAGGTGTTTATCTAATCTCCAAAAAATTAGATTCCACAAGCCAACAATTGAAACTTGAATTTGAATCATTAAAATGCCGCCAAAAGCAAATGGATCTGAGGACCTAAGTCCAAGACACACAATTTCCAAGGTGTTTAAATTAATGAAGACAATTGTTTAATGCGGGTTTCCCTTTCGGTAAACAGGAAAAATAAGGCTTTAGAATGCATAATTTAGGTAATTAGAAGCTTAACTAAGTCCAATTAATTAAGGGGATGCAAACATACTATGAAATTGTAAAGGTGTACAATTTTCTACACTACATTATGACACATGGGTCCCACATTATCGTGCTTGAGAGAAAGGATTCCCTTTCCAATTTGCACCCTTCATCTTCTCATCTCTATTAGAATGATTCTCATAATTAAAAGAATTTTGAGATGATATAATATGAAGTTGTTACACCTTTTGATAAATAAGATCATTAATTATTTTATCTTCAACATGCATTGTTAATTTCTTATTAACCTCATCAAAAAGATCGTGTTCCTTATGTGAGAGCTTACTAGAAATCATTGGAAAGATATTTTACCTTCAACATCAAATGTGGATATCTTTTTCTTATTTTAACATTCTTGCAACCTTGAATTTGCTTCTTCAAGTAGATTGTGCTCAAGTACATCCACCACTAGTTTAGGTTCCATCTTTTGTCTTTCTATTTTTTTAATCAAATTTCCCTTACTCCTCTTCTTCATGCTCAACCATCATAACTTTTTATTCATATAAAGGATTTGTATGTTCATAACAGAGGGTGGTGTTTCTTATCATTCATGCTTCTTGGACAAGAGTTTTTGTATCCTCATACAAAGTATTTGTGTATTCCTTGCTAACAATGATGACTCTAACTTCCTACAACACAAAATTCTCCTTTCCATACTCCTCTATGATTTGCTTTATCTCTCTTTTTTTAGTTTCATGGTCTCTCTTTCTAGTTATTCAACAAATACTTGACCTTTTGCATCCACACTTTCCTCAAGTTCATCAAGGTCTAAGTCTTTACTCAAAATTACCTCAATAAGTGAATGTGTTCCTTACCAAGGCACCCATTCCTCGGAGCCCATCGTTTCTTGCAAGAAAAACATTTTTTTTCTTTTGAGCTTGTTTCTAGTGTTACCACTTATCTTTTGTGTAACCAATAGTGGCATGGTCCTCTAAGGGGATGTATGATACTCCTTGTATGAGTCTTCCTTTGAGCTGTTCCTGCATGGTGTCTTTAAAAATAATTTATATTTTGCTGCTAGTTGTGGCTCTAACCCTAAATGATCTACCTTATGTAAGAATTTGTTTTATTTCCCATGTTCAATGATATATTCCTCAACAACCTTTTCTAGTCTTGATTTAATTTTGTATGCATCACATATTTCGACAATCTCCTCTTTTTTTGATGTCTTAGTTGCAATGAGGTCTTGCTTTCCATTCTGTGTTTGCAAATCTTGATTCATTTGTCCCACTAAAACTCTAACTCCCTTCATTTTCATAAAGTCTAAGAAAGGCAATGCTTTTTGAATCTCTACTCGAAGTCTTTTATATTCTACATAACCGAGAATGATAACTTCATTGAAGTTTAAATCTCTACTATAGGAACATATTTTTCTTATTGTAGGAAGGTGGGTCAGAGAGGATTGTCGACAAATCCACCCATTGTTCTCTACTTGTTAGCATCACCTAAGCTCATGTTACTATTGATTCTTGAAGAGCTCATGCCACCATACATTAGAGATTTTAGGAATCTCATGATTCACGTGATGTTAGGAAAACCAACTCTAATACCACTATAATGTCTCAATCCAAAATAATTATGCAAATCTAACTTTAAATCGATGTTAAACCCTTTTCAATGTTAAGTATTTGGAATAATTAATATTGGGTTTTAATATTTAACTCAAAGCTTACAAGAAAACTAGATTTGGTTCACTATTTGCATAGCACTATTCCAAGTCATCATTCACCACCAAAATAACAAACATATGCAAATATTGATCATTCTCTTATTACAAATGGAATTTGAGTACATTCAGATATTCTACAATAACAAATTACAACAAAAATAAGCGGTCATGTGCATACTCACAATAGACATCAACTAGAACCCATATAATGCAGTTGCTTCACAACTAAATAAAGCTCCAATACAACCTCTGAGTGAGATCCTCCTCCATCCAAAGGGGTGGCATCTTTTGACCTTTAAAATTAAAGGGATTTCATCCTTTGATCTTGGATAAATTTATGATTTTTCATCCTCATATCCATACACTAGATCACAAGTGCTAAAAATATTTTCCAACATTTTTTGTATATACAAATTAACCAATGCTTCTCCCCAAATGGATGTGTTCCTTTTTTTATCCTCCACTACATTGATCGTTAGCCTCATATTGTAATTGATTCATTAAATGAAAGCAATTTTGTTTTCATCCTCCAATACCACATGTACATGTGAATCCACACCTTTAAATTTGAAACAATGTTCCTCACGAGAAAACCTAGTTGGAATAACTTGTGGTGCCAAAATAGACCATCAATGCCATTACAACATATGCTAGGGTCAAATAGAACAAAGGCAAGAATATATAAGTTTGAGAGTTTGGCAACACAAGGAAAAGAGTGGAGGATGGATGGAAGGCGTGACAATATAGGTAAGTTTGAAACAATAATGGAAAACAAAGAAAAAGCAGAGTTGGGTGGAATTGCATATCAGGAAGGGAAACCTCAAACTCCAATATAAGCATTTTCCTTAGAAAATTGGGTAGCAAAACTCCACATTCAAAAGATTGAGTCCTACAAGGCTAGATTGCATCAGACTTAGCTTGTTGAAGATAGCAAATGGGTTTTCTTTCCACAAACATAAATGAATTTAAAAGGGGGCATGGTATAAATCAAGAGATAAGTCTCTCAACCATCTAGTCAATATGGGTTTTCTTTCCACAAACATAAATTAATTTAAAAGGGGGCATGGTATAAATCAAGAGATAAGTCTCTCAACCATCTAGTCAATTCACATAGAGCCAATATTCAATTACTACACAAGTAGAAACAAACCACTTAAGTGGAAAGTGATTGTCGACAAGTCAACAATGAAATATGACAAAAGTGCACAAGCTAAGACAAACTTCTTAGACTTCCTTAGATACTTCAATGAACCAACCCACCATGAACACACAACCAAGGACTTGATCAAGGTGACAAACATACGAATTTACTCAAGGTGGAGAATGAATTAACAATTTGTTATACAAAAGTGAACATAAGCACAACACAAAATCATGACATAACATTCTCGAATTGGGTGCCAACATAACCTAAGAGTTTTGATCAATACCAAAATAAAAACTTAATGCAATACCTAAGAGCTACCATGTGGGGAATTCACTAGGTGGGCAATATTGTATCATGTTCATCACATTGGGGATTTTTAACTAAGGAAAATGGGGAGCAATAGAGACCTAAATATTAAGGGTGGAAGGCATATTGAAAATTATCTTGAGCTTATATGTATTGAAGTGGGGTGGTATCCATGTGAATCAATATAAATAGTATGTAAATATGTTCCATGTTATTTTTTTATTTGATCTAAGGCTTGTAAATTGTTCCATATAAAAATACAATGATTAATAGGGTGTTTACATGGAAAATATCTTTTAGCTTGGACATCTAATATTTTTTAAAATATTTTAAAGGTTGTTAATTTCAACAAAATCATCATCAAAACTCTTTAAACAACATCCAAACTCTTTAGGGTAAGATCAGGGCCAATCACAACTAGGCCCACATTGGCCTAAGTGCTGACACTCAAGGCAGCAAAACTAAGATTGAACACTAAAGCTTTGGGTGTATATCTTAAGGCTCTCCAAGACAATTGGGGGGTTGTAATAACTCTATACAACCTTTGATTTGTTTGGTCATGTTTGTTACTATAGTGAGTGCTCTTTTCTAGATTGATGTCCTTATCATTTTTGTTTGTCGGTATTTTTTTCATTAAATGTGTTGATGTTTAGTTGTAAGTGTGTTGTTTTGATAGTTGTTTTATGCTCTATAGGTGTTCTTTTTTGTAAAGTGATGAGGCCTTTCAAACACCACTTTTTACCCTATATATAAAAAATACATATATTTTTTTAATACAACAATTTCTTTAAAATGTATGAATAATTGAAATTATAAATTTTGTTGAAGTAAAGATAATAAGACAAATAAAACCAATAGATGTGTTCACATATATAGAACATATATAAGTTAGACACCACTTAAATTCTAATACAACCATTAAAATTAGATTTTGATTCATGAAAACAAGATATTATAACTTCAAACTTTAAAATTCAAAATTGTTTAATTTATGTTAATACTTGTAGGCATGCATTACATCATGTGTATATTTGACATGATATAGATCATTTGTCAAAATAAAAATTGGCTTCCTCTATGGAAATGTTTGAAGTTAATATTTTACATTATAACATTCAAATAATTGGATAGTAGATATCATTACTATCATTATAACAACCAACTTACAAAGATAGGAAATAGAAAGGAGTATCACCTTGATCTATTGGTGAGGTTGAATGGTTCACAAAGAACACACCTAGAATCAAATCCTATTGAATGGAGAGGTCAAATGTTCTAAACATATAAGTTTGAAATCATATCCCAAGTGAATTTTGACATAATAGATATCCCTCAATCCTTAGCACTAAAATAAAGGTGGTTGGTTATTAGTGCACCCAATACCAATGAACTGCAAAAGGATTTGGAATGTTTATCCTCCCAACAACAAAAGAAAGTAAAAATAATGTCGTTAAGGAAATGGTTAACTAAGATATCTTTGCTCAAAACAAGGAAATGTCCTTCATGAGAAATTGTTATTTACAATCAAATCCAGAAACTAAGCTGCTATCAATATTATGGATTGTGGAAATATGATGGTTTTAATTGTTATTTACAGTTTGAATCCTTAAGCATATTCATAATAGAATTTAGTTCAGCATTATTTAAGCCTATTAATAAGTAGGTTCTAAGGCATTAGATCCTGAGGCTTGTTTCAAAAATATTTTAAATAATACACAAAATCCTCGTATATGCCATGTAAAATGAATCACCCATCTAGCTATTCTGCACCCTGAATAGTTTTTCAAAAAATATGGTGATTAAATGTGATGGGTATATTTCAATGGCTCGTAACCCCCAACTCAAGACATGTTAAAAGTATAATCAGGGATATGGGAACATATATACTAATAAATTGAATAGTTGATACTAGGAGTTTTAAGCTCCTATCATTATCAGAGAACCAAAAGAACCAATACGTATAAAATCAGGCACTAGAAAGCCATTAAAAAAAACGCAAGGCCTTTCAAAATCAGGTACTAGATGGCCAGAAAAATAGGCGCTTCTTCCTGCCAATGCGTTAAGTGGCAACCCAGGGAGCTTGGAAAATATGAATCCATCAAGCTTTCTTTTGTCTTTTCTATTGACTGTAATCTTGTGGAGGAAGCCATTCGAGACGTGGTGGACCTGGCTTTCTCCTTGAATGCCTCCGAGTGTTTAGCACCCAAAAGTCACAAAGTCACTTCTATGTTTCCTGTCCAATATTATGGACCTCCTGCAGGACTTGCCGTTGCTCAAACACCTCACATTTGAATATGTCCAGCTATATCTACTTTCAGAGGACTCCTTCCGATCCACGGCCTCAAGGAACGACATTTCTCTAAGTTCTGCACCTATCGAAGGATAATCCACTTTTAAGGAGATAAATGTTGACCCTACTGTTGTATGTGTTTACAATGCAATGGGTAATGATCTGCATAATGATAATGCGGAGGTATTGAAAGACGCTGTAAATTCACAGTTTAGAGCTTGGTCCATTGTTGTCAGCACAGGTGAAGAACCTCTTCCACACAGTTCATTTTCTCCTTGGGCATGTCTCACTCTCCTATGCCAGCCTCATCTTCTGATGACCCAAATTAGCCTGCTGGTCCTGTTGTTCCTCCCACTCCTGGTGCTGTTTACTCTGCGTGCATTTCCTCTTCTCTCTAGCTTCTCAATGTGTTTTTGCAGAAGGGCATAATATTTCCATGTTTTATCTCCCAGCTGCAGCTTTTTGTTTCTGCTCCTTTGCGGAGCTTTGCTTCTATAAATTCAGCGTACTGGTTTTTTCTGTTATATAAACTTTTCATAAATAAAGTATAGCTGGCTATCCACCTTTTATGAAAAAACAAATGTATGATATTTTGTTACACCAGTTAAACGTGATGGATTCATGAAATACACCTCTTAAATAAGCAGAAAGTATCTGTCGATTATAACAAACTCCAAGTGGCCCATATAATCCTGCACAGAAATTAATAATAATCAATTCACTGGTGATTTAACTTTAAACACCAATCACCAAATGTAAGCATTCTTGTAAGTACAAAAAATACATAATGCAAAAGTCCAAGTAATTTTAGCATTCTTTAACGAGAACCGCAACACATGATGGTTATCAATCTGACCGAGTTATCCATAACAAGTATAAATGATACAATCATTATTCATCCACTAGCATGAACTAACATAATTCTGCATGAGATAGATTGTAGTCTACAATCAGAAATATGAATTAATTGCAGCCAACTAGGGGCCCAATAAACACTATACTTGCAAAGGTTATATCCAATGCAAATGCATAAAATTTGTTAGTTAGGTACTACTTATTTCGAGTATTTCTCAAATGAGAAAAGACAAATCTGTCATTTGAGCATTTAATGATCAATAGACAGCCTGTTATTTCTAAAATAATAAGTTTCAGAAATACTCATGAAAGGAAAATCTGAATGATAAGATCGCCTTATAGTTGCAAAATGTAAATCTTTTGAATAAAGCTGTGTTACTAAATGTTATTGACAAAATCTGTCATAAAGAAACTGTCATTAAATGTAATGAGCCGAGCCCAATGCTGGTCAAAAACCTCTCTGTTTCTGACTTAGGAATTTCAACAAACACTTGTCTCGCAACCTTGAAACTGCTGGTTATGATTTTCTGTTTGCTTGTTCTGGTTTTGGTGGATGTATATGATGTTTTGAATTGCTTTGAACAATACAAGTTAACAGCCAATGAAGTAGTAATGAAATGCAAGATATATCTCTTCCTCCTTATGCAAATAAACACTTCCAGCTAGAAGACATTATGTCAAACAATTGGCTGCCAAACTCCTTATGCCTCCAATGTGATATTGCAATAGAATGAAAGTGATTACAAACTGAACATGAAGTGCAAACAGACCTAAAGCATATGAGTTTCCATTCTTCTTTCCAACATGAACATGACTGAAACTACAATGCCAATCTGCTGTGTATAGAACAGCATTACATATGCAATTTTATTGCTATATCATGACTGTAATTACATTGCCAAGATGCTGATTAAGTCAGCAAATGATTCCTATATGAGAATATGCTTCTAAATGCAATACAATATTGAAATAAAGAACCTGGTATGAAATTGCAGCCAACATAAACTCAATCGAATCTCCTTGTAGAGGCTGTCTTAACCCTCCAAAATGCAGCACCCTGTCTTCTTGATGCCCAACGACTTGATAGGAATTTTATTGGATTTTTATCAGCTCCTTCAAAGAAATCGCACCACGTAAGGGGCTGCCCAGCTGACATGAAAACCACGATTTTTCCCTGATTTTCCTTTGATAAGATCGCACCATGCAATAGCCTCCGAATCGCCAATAAATCTGGAAAATGCAATTGCCTTGACAAATCGCAGCCTCCAATATATGTGAAATCTAGAAATGCTAAAGTGCCCAATAAATTTGCCTCTAGTGATGAAATGTGCAGCTTCAAGACAATCGAATTTCTCCAAAATGCTTCAGCAAGCTGATATGAAATCTCTCTCCAAAACTTGGCCAAAGGCCACAAAGTTTTCCAATGCAAGCACAGATTGGACCTCTGAATGAAGCCCACAATCAAGCAGGCAATAATTCAGCTGATAGTTTCACAGCCTCAAAATTGCACAACACTTAAGAGTTTTCGTTCTCTAATGCAAAAATGCTGAAACCCTTGGTCTCCAACTCAAATCCCAAGAATCCACCAAAAAACAAGTCAAATGCTCATGATGGGTTCGACCTTCTTCACTAGCATTATATATATTTCTTATGAAGTTCGATTCCCTCCCTTTTTGCTTTTTGAATCCCTTAAATTAATATTTAATTCACATTAGAAGATGTTTAATTTCTTCTCCCTAGGCGCACTTTCCAAGGTACACAATATTTGACTTAAAATATTAAAGTGGCCCCATTAATAATGTGTACTTCTAATAATTAAATATTATTAAAATCTTAACTTTAATAATATTTAAAAATAACATTACTCCATCAATACACATCAAATTCTGATTCCGTCTACGCCAGGTGATCAATAACTGAGGTAACCACGCATCCAAGTGCCCTGCTAAAGATAGTAAACCTGGACTCCAAAATTAGGCAACTTACTATAAATAGTAAGTGTGTTCAACTGAGCCCAGAAACACCAAACGAAGGCCACTCGTGAACCACCCAAAGATTTGGAGAAGAAAATACACTGATCACTGCCAAAAAGGGACCCTCTAACCATCTGAGTTAGCCTACGAGGGCCAGGAATAGGCTAAACCATCATAACACAGGATCACGCTAAAAAGGGGACATTACATTAAACCTTTGCTGCCAATATAAATCAATTGAAAACCAATCAAGATTGATCCAGCTTTGGAAAAATATCCTAAGTCACAGAAGAAACATTTTTAATACAGCCCAAAAGTTAATGCAAAGTAACTGCAAATGCAACAAAATAAAAATGAGATGCAAAATTATCCAAAACTTAACTAAAAGAAACTAAAACATTTCCTAGTAGAAAATAAATTCAAATTGAGCCCAAAAGTTAATGCAAAGTAACTGAAAAACAAAAGCAACTGCAAATGCAACAAAATAAAAATGAAATGCAAAATTATGCAAAAACTAACTATAAGAAAGTAGAACATTTCCAAGTAGAAAAATAAATTCAGAATAAGGAAAAAGTTTTGTTCAACCAAACTCTCGACAATGTTGTAGATCGTCTACCATATTGTATCTTTGAACTCCGACAAGTGATTCTAAGAAAGACACAAATTGGTTAATGAAAGAACAAGGTAGAATTTACAACCCTCATAACACACTTAGGACTGCCAAGGCACTGTCATCACATGTTTTAGGATTTCATCCTTGTAAGGACAAAAGAGGAAAATAACTAATTGCTGATCCTAGAAGTTAGTAGATCCCACATCACACACTAGGCACTGCTAGTCAAGGGAGGTCTATCTGTGGCAGCCTCTTTAAAAAGAATCTCATGCAACCTAATAAGCCACTCTCTGAATCAAGTCAGTAACCAAGTAATCCCATTTGCAGTTCTGCAATTTATAGCGGAAGATAGTGATCTGATTTATAACAGCCCATGAAATGAGCTACCACCCTCCTGCTTCTCCGCAAAGATAACTCAGTAAGCATGCACCAACCACAATATGCTAAAAATACTTTACACCATTACTAGACAGATGTTGAATAATATACATGTCAACAGTGAAGTTGTGTAGCTTCCCATTAAATTAAGCAGTATGCCTCAAATTTGTGATCATCTATTGAATGTGCAGAAATGCTTTTAATTTGCAAATGTCCAATAAAAATGCAGCCTCATTTCTGTCACTGCCTTCAGAATTTGAACATAGTGATGCTTAGAGAGAAGCAGTAAAATTAACCAAAACTTGTTTGACCGGCAAATCAAGACTTTTGCAAGCCAGTAGATATATTGACACTATTTTTACATTGGTTCAACAATCTTCTCGATTCCCTTGGTGGAGTCTGACACTACAGACTTAGCTAGTTTAATCTTGAGAAGGACCCGGCAATTCCAAACTTTTTTGAGTACATTGACACATCAGAACTATTGGCTCAGTGGCTTGAAGATCTTTTGAATTTCCGGTAAGTAGGTAGAAATAGACATAATCAATATCTGAAGACTTGTTTACTTTGGATTATGAGAAACCACCAAACAATTGTCAGATGAACAGAGAAAGAGCTTGGGAATTTGGTCAGTTTCTTGAAGAATTGACAACACATAAGTATGGGGAAGCACATGATGATTGTGAGATGAATAAGGATGAATCCAAGACAACCATTCTTCTTAAGTCGTAGCCACTCACAACTATGAAGAACCACAACAACTAGGAAACACTTGACAATTGTCAAATGAATGTGCAAGATCCCAGGACATTGTCACTTGCCCAAAGAATCAGCAACTCAGTTCTTTGGATGACCAAGCATATTAGCATTTGCTGACTAGGTGCTTCAAAGAACAGTGTTCATTGGCTAAGTGCCTCAAAGATCAACCAAGTTCTCATATAGGGAGTAGGAATAGACTAAGCAGAATTCTAACCCTCGCATGGACCTAGTGAATTATGACCTTCACTGGGAAGCTAAGAACGTTGAACCATAAACAAACTAAACATGATATACCTGCCACTCATCTCCAAAATCCTCCAAGCCCCTTGTAACACTTTAGGACTAGTAGAAATTCATTGTACTAGTTGGGCAGACACATAAGAACTAAAAACATGTTGACGGACCCACCAAAGCTAAAACTGCACATTGATCAACTGCCCACTTTTGTTAGCAGATATATACTGTAGATGGCACTCCGCGATGCATGATCAACATGTGTCATATGAGAATTCTGCCAAGAACAGGCTGCAAGATTTGATTTTTTGCCCATAATTTACTTTACTATCAAACATCTAAAACCTCACTAAATCTGTCTTGAACTGTTCAAATGAGGAATCTCACTTTCCCAATTCATATTTCAAACAAAAACCATGAGAGGAATTGTAAATTCTTTATCAAATTGCAGAATTCTGTGGAATGATATGCTTATGTTCCTTAGATGGAGGCATAATCTGACCTAAAAATTCTATGATAAAAAGAACCCCATGCTGGATCAAAAGCTGTGTAGGAGCTGAAAATGCAGAGGAGCAATACAAGTGATTCTGAATCTGAGAAGGAGAACATATAGAAATATATGGCGATCCAAAAACCAAAGACAGTGGAACATTTGGAGTCTGGTGCTTAGTTGCCATGTCAGGAAAAATATACGAAACAATTAGAGAATTTAGAGGAAGCGGCCTCAGCCATTACAAACCTCAAAATCTCCTTGCTGCACCACAAAAGCCTTGTCAATTGAATATATGCTTTGACCTGAAAGGTCTGGGCAAGGGAAGACCCTGAAAGTATTAGGCCTGACCAACAATTGGGAGGAACAAGTAAATTAAAAAAAAAAAGACAAGCAAGAATGAAGATACAGAGTATAAAGAAGGTGTTGGCCCAGCAAAATGTCAGATGGGCAATGTGACTCCCAGGAGCAGACCCCTTGGCCGGGTCTCAAGCTTGACTTTCAAATGGGGTTAATGCATACTTTAGCTTGACATAGGGTAATCTAAGCTACTCATGAATATGTATGTCCCAATGCAAAACAAACAGCCAGGAAAAAGAAGAATTCAGCATACTTAATCCTAACACAAACATATCGAGCAAACAAAGCAGCCATGAGGATGGGGGGAATCTTTTGAAACGATTTGAAACTGCAGCACAATTGTTATCAGAATTTTATAAACCAGGTATCAGATCTACTCTCCCAATATTAATTCAACTGTTCAAGGGTTCTCTCAACATGCAATTTGAATCTGAATGATTCTACTATTCCAGCGACGACAAATTCCAACATTCCTTTTACTACTGTAAAATTTCAAATCAAAAGAAAATACTCAGTAAAACCCTGACACTCTAATTTCACTGTTCACATTTCAATGCTTTGGAGGCCTTTTTCTAGAAGTTAAAAGCAACCGCCAAACAAAAATCCCAAAATCAAAGCAGAGAAACAATGAAACTAACCAAAATGAGAGATAGACAACCAAATGAAATAAAGGAACAAGAAAAGCAAAAGCAATTACAATGCAAAAATCCTGTGTACTTTTACTTTTTAAGTTTTTTAGAAGATCAAATGCTTTATTCAAAATAACTTTAAAATGAGCCATTTACCAGCAAAAGGAGAACAGTCCCAATCAATTATCTAAGCATAAAAACATTTTTTGTTAGTCTAGTGGATTTGATAAGACTCCAACCACAAAGACTCAATCTACCTTATGATGTTTGGAGGGGTCCTAATGGGCTTTATCACAACAGAACATAAAATGACCCACCTTGTAAGTGATGAGAAAAGCCACCTTATTGTAATTCTTCTCTGACTTTAGCTTGATGATTTTTGCATCTGGTCAAAGGCTTGTAGTTTGCAATCTTCTAACTCCATGAGAATTTAAAGAAGTGTAAGAGTTACATCGTATCATCAATTTATGAAGAAAAGCTCATGTACAAGGAACAGATTTCTAGGTTCAAAATACATAACACCATTTGCAAGGAGGCTTTCCAGATGCATTTCATGGTGATTCTTTCAACTCACGGGGTCTAAATAATTATTAGATGTCAATCTCTTCTGTTATCCTTAACCATGAACTTAATAATCCCAACCAAATTCTTGTTTGGATGATTCTTCAAAGCCATTATCTTGCGGTTAACAGGCAAATGACTAATGTAGCAAAGTACTCTCATTCTGAATAAAAATAGTCATTACAGAAGAGCTAAAGTCTGATTCATAGGGAACATATTCCTCAAGAGTACCAAACCTGCAAAAAACATTTTGTTCTGAAAATTAAATGACTTGCTCAGAATTGGTATTTCTAAATAGATGAGCCTCGCCCCAATAAGTGAAGTAAACTGTTGTGATCAAAATGAAAACGTGCCCCTTAATAGAAGGATGTGAAATTAGGCCTATAAATTTCATCCCACCTATCAAGGGAGACTTTTACTACAATAGGCTGCATTGGGAGAGCAGGAAAAAAATGCCTACCAGAAAGCCTTGGTATTCAAGACATTTTCTGACCAATAAGTGATTCATATCACAGGGTTCAGTATATTGGCACAGAGGACAGCACACTAAACTAGTTATTAATCTACTGCATTGTTAATTTCAATAGAAAACAATGTAGCAAACTATCACACATTCATGACACACGAAGAGATAAGTGAACAATTCTCTTCTATTCCCCATGAATAGGCAAGTCACAGATGACTAGTAAGTACACTGAACTAGATGACTCAGAATGAGAATGCCTGAGATCAGGGACTAAGGAGGGGTGTCCTAGCTGTTTAGTCTGGCTGGAAAGTGGAAAAATTATGGTGAATCCAACGAGATGTCAAAGCATCCCTTTACAAGGTAAAGTTAATGCATATTTAATTACAAGTAGATTGGATTACAGAAAGGACTTTTGCAAGGTTGACAGTTCATCTTCCATGGTGCACACAGGTGACAGTTGCACAGTTGACAATTTGACTCCCTAGAGTGGTGTGGTGTCCTTGGGGCATGAATCCACAAAATGTATATATGGCATACTGGTGTTGGATTGGCACACAGCTGGTATTGAACTTTGGCAATGGAAAAAGAAACATGTAGGCAGCACAATTTGTGCTCAGATTATTTGTTTCTTCTTAAGAAGTGATAACCCTCTATAGCATCTCAGGTCAATTTTCAAATGTGGAAACTGAATTTGAGGCTGTTGGCGGCTGTAACACTTAGCCTGACTTGAATACTGTCTAGAATTGACAACTCTAAACAACTGATGTGTGTCTTAGCAGGTGCTTGCATTAAAAGTCTCAATTATCTGGTCTCTTGGCCCAGGTTCCACATGTTTGGAATCTAAGTATGAAGGATTTCAAATTTGCTACAAGTCAAGCAAAGGTAGAACTAGAAAACACACTTGAGGAGCTCAACACTGAACATTGGATTTAAACCCACATTTAGCAGTAAATCAAGTAAGAAAGCATTCTCCCTAGTTGCTCGGTTATGGCATAGCGACCATAGCACAATGGCTCAATCTTCATCTGAGGACCTTTGAAATACTCTTTTCTATAGATGCAGCCAAGCCTTACCACCAACCTTGAAAGTAGGTGGCAGACATGAGCATTATGTCACTCTTTGTACTTATATTGTTGGCAAGTTACAATCTGTTGTACATACTTGTTAAGTTTAGTGATCAGATTAAGTGCACAGAAAAAATAATTCAAAATCAGACACAATGACACAGTAGATACCCTGGGAAAACCCTCCTCTTGAGGGAGAAAAACCCAGCAACAAAGATCTCTCTTATATATATAAACAATGGCAACCAATCTCTTTACAATGAGGCCAATCACAAGGCCAATATTCAGTACCAACTGTAAATGCAAGAACAGAAAATTACGGTCACTCCTTAAGGTTCAATTCGGCCTTAGAGGAATTCGCAATCTGCCCTTGAGGAATTCGCACTTGATAGAATTCACACTTGATAGAATTCGCCCTTGATAATATTCGCCTTTGATAATATTCGCACTTGAATGGAATGAATCAAACTTGCTCCTCAATGAGATTTAAGAGAACAGAAAGGATATAAACTCAACTGATCTGCTTCTTCTACAATTCGTACTTTTAACAGATGTAAAAAACAATGAATATAAAACTGAATAAATAGGAGAGAAGGACCGAATGAATATAAATACAAATATAAGAAGACGACGTGACTCTTCAAGATAGTTAAGTCGGCCTTAACAATAACAACTTCCTTAACAAATTAATGTTGGCCTCCTTGATGATCGCACCTACTCCAAGGTACGGGATTTCAAGATAACAAATATTAATTATAGTTAGACACATAAGACGTGTCTCTTCATTAATTCGTCTCTATCAATTAAATAGACATAGTCTACCATTTAATTGATCTTGAATATGCGTGGCTGGAAGATGCGACTGAAGCTGCATCGAACATCAACAATACTAATGTACTTGTTGAAAATGTTGCAAGATTTTCTCTGCCTTGTACAGTTCTTTCAACTATGAGCACAACTGAGAACCCAAGTGCACAATGGTCAAGGGATGCTGAGGCCCAACATGTGTCTAAAATAGACTGTGCCTGGTAGAACTGAGCAAAGCTCTATTGTAGGCACATTAAATGTAAGAGAGATTTTAACCAGTGTGTCTAGGTGTGTGCTGTTGTACATGCAGAACAAATGGTTAAACGATCAGTTGACCAATCCAATTTACCCATATGTTTGAGGATGGAACACAGTACACCGAAACAGCTGAGTATCCAACATCTCCCACAAGGCATGCCAGAAATGAACAATAAACCTTTGGTTGTGGCCAAACACAATGGATGAAGGAACTTTGAAATAAACCCAATCATGATTGAAGAACAGACATTGCTTGCAACCATGGTAGCCACAACATACAATGGCAAATATTAAGCCATGTCAGTGCTTTGTCATATGCAGTACAAACAAGAATCCATATTGATGAACTACCAAAGGCGTGAATGAGATCGGTAATGGTGTATAGATTTGAATTTTTTGTTCGCCAATTTGGCAATCCTGCAAGCCACAAGGGATACAAGACTTGACATACAACTTTATATCCCTAATCCTACAGATGTGTGGCCAATCCATATGTTGTTGGAGCACAGCAAGTGTTTGATGACTCCAAAATGTTCCATCTGTTTTTAAGAAGTGCCTCCTATGAATTATTGGTGAGGTACGACTGTTAGAACACAAAGATGTCCCAACTTGTGGAGAAGCTCTTTGAACATATCAAAGAGGGAGACACATTCATCTTGCATAAGAGTGGCATACTTTGCATTGCCTGAGCAAAAGAAATGCCCATTTTTGAGAAGTTATGACCTTGAGTATCAAATACTACAAAGAAAGTAGGTCAACTGAGGCAATCTACAGTCCTTTTTCCTGTCCCTTTTAATGTAAATAAATAATCCACTTCATATGATGTGTGTTTTCTAGTTCACTTTGTGTATGGATGAATTGAAGTGGTTTCTCATCATAGTAAATAGTGATCTTCTTTCCTAGTATGAGTTCGCCATTGCTTCACAGCTTGAATGATGGCACACAATTTTATCTCATAGATGCGTACTATTGCACAAAATATCAGGATGGTACGCGATGCAGGAGCACCTGAGGGTCGAGAAAACTTGCATTACCCAGAAAGAGTTCTTTTCTTTTGTTTTAGTTGTGTGCATAGTGGATCAGTTGTATTTGTGTTTTTTAAGTGTGTGTTGGTTGTTTTAATTTGTGATTTTGTGTGTGATTGGAAACCTAGAGAATCTATTGCAGTAACACAAAGACCAGTAACTGAGACATTGGTGGTGCATGGGTACAAGCTGAAGTAAATTGTTGTCTTTCAAAAACATAGTATGAACTCTCACAGAACTGTGTAAAGCAAAGTGTGTAACATCAGTGGGGCGCTACATGTCGTTGCATAAGCTTAGTAAAGCCATGTAGGATCCAGACCATGCCTTGGTTAGTGGATATTCAAAGAAGCCATCCAGAGGGCAACATGTGGAAAAAGGAAAACACTTATATCAGTTATGTAAAACTATTGAGATTGACAGTTGTGTGCATGTGGCATACAGAGGCGTTCTAGAAATGAATAGGGAATCCACAGATGTACAAAAGTTACTTGAAGCATCGTGAGATTTTAGAGCTTCAATTATAGACAAATGTGAAAGGAAATACAGATGATCTAATAGAGAGAAGCTGTGTTGAACAAGATACAGAATCCAA